>JAJMAW010000150.1:0-26155 GCA_030565085.1 Sugiyamaella pinicola
TAATGGTAGCAGCGCATATCAGAAAGGAAATGCGAATGCCGGCAGGCCTGAAGTGCTGAGTAAAAGGGCACAACAAAATTTAGACAAAGAGGAATTTCAGAGACAATGGAGTAATTTAAAAGCGGTATTTGACGATATGATAAGGAAACAGCTGCCAGTAGTTCAAAGTATATCGAAAGGGTTGAGAACGTGGACAGAGCTGGAATGAGTATAAGAGCCAAATTCGGAGCACAACCTAATTATGGTCGAGTACTTCGTGCCGAAGAGAAGTACAGAAAAGGAACAGATTGGCATGGTAATATATGGTCAAAGCGAGCGGCCAGTATGTACCTTTCGTTTCGCTTAGAAGATGTTGTCACCAACTATATACGCCATTCTTTTACTGCACGCCGGACGGCTTTCCAAAATCGGTACAGTTCTACCCAACTCAATCATGGCGAGTTCTTTGACGCATATATCTCTGACTTCCAAAGAAGATTCTCTATTACTGACGATAGTGACTTTTCAAAAGTAGGAGATGTGGAAAATGAATATCCCGGTCCCTTTATCGCACAACAAGACCCGCACGGTATGCTTCTATCGGCAATTATCATGACAATATGCAAGTGTATCCTTAACCCAATCTTGGATCACGAAGGATCTGACAAGATGTTTCAGTTCGTCCCGACTATGTGTACTGACGCGGATGCGCATCGTGATAGGCCTTGCGAAGATCATCCCAGCTTCATCGCGGTTGATGGTGTCTATCTTAATTCAAATCATTACAAACGGAAGGCACCGTTGGTATTGTTTATATACTACCGAGCTCAAATTAATCTGATTGACTTTTTCAATGGGCCTTATTGGTTCAAAGTAATGAATGAAATGAGATATTACTTACTGAGATTTAAAGTTAAAAGATTTGTTGTTACTACCTATCTTGAAACGTTTTTCATTGAGTTTACGGATTATGAAGATGGTGATCTTCATTACAAATTTTATTGTTTACAACGAAGCTCTATAGACCCCACGGTAAGACTTTCTGTGGCTGCGTTTATACTTCAAAGTATGCAGAGCCCTAAACAAGAAATCACAAAACTGGCTGCGAAAGTAAAGGCTGAGAAACACCCGTATTCAATTCTGCCTAGAACAGAAAACAAGAAAGTCGAGTATACTCTACCCGAGATTAGAGCACCTCCTAGAGAGCGATCAGAGAAATTAACGGAACTGTGTAAAAACGGGCCAGTGAACTATAATGAGCTGGATGAGGCTCCTAAGCTTGTTGGTGAAGTATATAGAACGCCCCTTTCAGTAGTCAGACGCATTGAACTGTGTGGTAATGCCGTTGTTGAGAAAATATATTTTCAGGAGGAATATCTAGATTGGAATCCCCGCAAATTGGAAATCGATGCTTATAACAAGATGGAAGGTATACAAGGAAGTGCTGTGCCGCATTTTTATGGAGAGTTGGTCGACAAGGATGGCAAGCGTGGGATTCTGATTGAAGACCTTGGCGATGATGCTAAACTTCTGGATGAGTTTGTTAAAGAGCTGTCTCCTATGGATCATGAGACTATTTCTGAGAAGGAGGAACTGGAGTACTTTTATTTGATTGATGATCTACGATTGCTAGTTACCAGAAGATTCAAGAATGCCTTATTATCCAGAACGACGTTTCATTTGATCGCATGTTGGTACGTAATAGGAATGATGTTGTGATTACCAATTTCGAGCTTCACTATCCATATACTATGATTTACGCAACTTATTTGGACGTTTGGTGGATGCTCGACAAAAACTTTGCCGCGTTAGATGGAGGAGACGTGGCAGAAGAGTAATGTTATTCTATAGATCACAATTAGTTAATTATTGAGCTAGAAGCGGAGAGTTGTCAAACCTATAATGTTAATAAATTACTCGTTCAATCAAACGGCGTAATAGCTTCCAAAACTTGCGAACTGCACTCAGCAGAGAGTAGCGAGACTGAAACTATGCAATGATCGTGGTGTCTATGTTTTTTTCTGAGTTGGTTGTGAGTTTCCTAACGTATACCATTGGTGACCCAAATAAGCAATAGGAGATGTAAAAAGAGAAAGAAGTGATCTTCGGAGAATATTCGATCTGGAAGGAACAGCTCTAAGAAATCTGGCGAATGAGATCATCCTTTATATGCTCGCATTTGAGACAGACAAAGTCATATACATATATTCATTATCAGGCTCCTTGAGTACGCTGATCTCAGAAGTGGTTCATAATCACTTCATCGTGAGGGAGAATAGTTGTAGGGGGTTTGTTCATTTTTAAAAGTCGTTTTCTTTAAAAGCTTTTTCTTAAAACGTTCTGAGTTCGCTGACTCTTGGTCTTTCTCTGGGTGGCTGGGCTCTGCCCAGACACGTAGCTCTGCTTCGCGGTAGCTCTGCTTCGCGGACGACTTTCGTAGTCCGTTGTCATTCTGGAAGGTGAGGTGAACGTGTCTACCAAGCTAGGTAGATTAACATCTCTGTCTTACATAATTATAAAATAATACAAAGGAAGACTGATTCAGCATGTGCCACCAGATAAGGGCATGTCAGCGTTTCAAAACTTATTATTGCAACATTTTAGGGTAGGGTCGGATTTTCACTTTTTCAGAAGTCATAAGTACGCTCCTGACACACCTTTGCCAGTCCGGAGCTGAACCAGTCGGCTCAGCACATGGCATGGGCTGTTGTTAAGGAATTCGCATAATGGGTTCTTTTGGAGAGATGGGTAAATGTCCGAGCCAACTAATGACCTGTAAAAGGCACCAGCTGTTCCAGACCGGAACCTGTAACTTCATAGTAAAATCCGCGGGAAAAAACGTGCAAACAACACCATTTTTCCCGGTTCTTTTCTCTTTGATGATTGCTCATCATTTTCTATTTCATTTTCTGTTAAATCTACCGTTTTTTCTGTACCAGAATCTTTGTCTGGCGCCTTTTTATCCTTTTTATCCTTTTCAGCTTGATGTTGGGACATTTTTCCATAGGGCAACCAGTTCTCTCACAATAATATGGGAAAACCTATGACGACCGCACGCTTGAAAGTCTACTCTATTTGTAACGACTGAAATACTAACAGATATTGTCACTGATCTATATATCAGGGAGGTTTACGTCGTCAGTACGCATGGGTGCGTATGTACCAAGCGTGGTCGGCGACCTGTATTCTTAGAGCACGGGTAGGCTGATGCAAGTAGGGGGTATTGATGATTCATATATGGTCCTTCTGAGGAGCATAAAGTTCATTTTAGTGATACTTTATGGTGAAAAATAGCGAAAATGGGTGAATTTTTGATTAAAGCGAGAATTCACGTCAAGGCCATGCGATGAACTTGATTTGCGATCTTCATGCGCTAGTAGTTTAACGGTAAAATACGGCGTTCCCATAATTGAGAATTTAAGTCCGCTCGATACGGATTGTTGCCGTGCTCCTGGTTCGATTCCTGGCTGGCGCAAAGTTTTTTTTGCTCTCGCTTGTTTGCCTCTGAACATTGTTGTGGGTGTTTCGTTTCCCATAGAGTTATGCTCCGTTTTTTGAGGTTGGTCGTCGCCTGTATTGGATTACAAGCGCGCGTTCGCGCATACCCCTGAAACTGCACACCCTTACCTCTACAGGAATATAGCCAATTCATACACCGCAGCTAAGACTACTATCACTGCCCACGATGGATGAAATAATTTCAGAACTAAAAGAATCTCCCACAAAGGTGCGGGTAGATGAGTTGATTTCAAATTTGCTGACGAGAGACTCAGGGGAATGGTGGTTACCAAAATCCCAATCACTGGATCTGTTTTCTACTCTGATTAATCATACTCTCCCTGAGTTGGATAATGGTGGCACTATAAATCCATTAATAGTAGACCTATTTACCTGCTTGACAGGCATTTCAAGTCTTGTCGCGAGGATATCGGCGTTAGCCGAGATTGTTGCTTCCCAAGAATCCAAGCTGTCAGATCAGATTGTTAACTGCTCGCATACAAATTTATTGTGTGATCTTTTAGGATCTATTTTTCAATCGGGTAGAGCTTTAGTATTAACATTTAAGAGAATAAATGTTACGACTGCTAATTCACGGTTATACAACCGAGAAATTAGTGGACTATTTACTGGCAGTAAGATATTTGAAGCTGTTTCAATGGCAGCCCACTGGTTAAATCAATATACGCATCAGCTGGACAGCGATGAGCTGAAAAGATTTGAAAAATGGAAGTATTTAGCAATTGGATGCGAATATACTAGTACTTTAGTGAGAGATATTTATTCCTTATATGAGGAAACGAAAGGGAATCACATTAAAATCGCAAGCGAGTTGCTTGAAAAATCCACAAAACTTGGGAGTCCCACAGTTGTCGCCGAAGAACTAATAACAAAATCTCGTCTATCCGGATTCCTGGACATGTATGATGGTATTAGATCTAGTAGTGGTAAATGGTATATCATCGAGGTAAGTATATTGCCATTCTTTCAACAGAGGTATCTGAATGATAGCACTTGCGATATATCCATTATCAACGCACTATCTCGAGTCCTTTATCATTTCCTGAAGATGTGCAACGGACCCCCAATATTTAAATATGGAGAATCTGCGCGAGTAAGCTTCAATACAAGACAATTAATAGTTGTTACCGTTAATACTGATAAGGTCCTGTTTGAGAATGAGTTCAAAGAACTATTAGAAAAATGGGGCAATGAGTTGGTCATAAATCACTATCCGGAAATTATTCAAGAAGCACAAACTCAGATATTAGTATTATCTTTGAATTATCTTGATAGAAGCTTTCTCGAAAGCATATCAGCTTCAAAAGAGTATTTGGACGCTATTTCCAATCATATCAGCGCATTGACAGATCGAATAAGATTGCTTGGTATAGTTTTCGCTGAGCAATTCAGTAAAAAAACAGATTCGACAAAACCACTTAAGTTTGGGATAGAAGATGTGTACGATGAGGACCTGAAAACCTGGCTCGATATAGCAACGAATGTAACAGAGAATGGAAATGGCATCGGTGATAATAGGCTGGTTAGTGAAAATGTGTGGAACTTGTTGCAGAGAGCTCGTGATGTCGATCTTATAAGGCCAGTAGAGAGATTGAATATCAGCAGCAACGACAAAAGTATCAAAAATAAGCGAGTCAATCCTGCCGCGTCTGTCGAGTCATCACTAACTCGCTCAAAACCTTCTTCAAGAATAAATAGCGACGATGAAGATTTGGACCTAAAACCGTATGCATTTCCAGATTCTGACCAAGAGGATTCCGATGACGACCCTACATTAGCTCAAAAGAACAAATCGTCCCCTCCAGTATACATTAAGGACTTACTATCATACTTGCAGGAAGAAGACTATGATAAAAACAATCTTGCATTGCGCTATGGGGCAGATTTAATTCGTAGAAAAGCTAAGTTCGGCCAGGAAGTTGATTTATACGCTGAAATATTAACCACGCAACTAGCAGGAATGAAAGATACCTTTGACATGGATAAATTCAATGAACTTCGACTAACGGTTCTATCATCTCTAGTAGCTGCCTGTCCAGCAATAGTTCCCATCTACCTTGCTCAATTAGTATTTACTGGCGATTACTCTCTTCAACAAAGAATCAATATCCTATCCAGCATTACCTTGGGAGCCAGGGAATTGAGTGGACTAAAACCTGCAGAGGCAATTGATACAACTCTTACAGCAGCCAAGCTTCTTCCTCCAGAAGTACATAAATTGTTTGCCGGTCCAGACGACACTCTGATCACCTCCGGTAACGACAACGACGCCACGGTCGCCGCCGCTATAGATTACGCATTACAAACCATAAACAATGTCACATCTGACCTTCAGCACCAACTTCTCCAGGATACGTCCGAGAAAGCTAAAGATGAGCTTATTGGTGGCCCCAAGGTCCTACGGATATCATCCAAACTTGCACAGCAGCGAATCGCAAAGTCTACTCCCAATTCCTCGTTGAAAATAACATCAAACAATTATGCAAAAGTATCCCGTCGCCGTTTCTTCTCCCCTCTAATAGGTCAGTGGTATGCTAGTGGAGGAATTCAGGCCATTGGTACATATTCGGACCTGTTGGTAGCTCATTTTTTCAAAACTCTTGCTCTTCTTCTTCATTGTGCTTATCCTTCCAGTCCCGATATCCCTTCAATGACGGCCGAACTGCTCGACCTTCTCCTTGGCCAGCGAGGTGCTGCTAATTCAGCAGTCCCAATCCTCGACTCTGTTCTGACTGGAATTCTTGTTATTCTTGAAATTAATGAACCCGAGTTCATCATAACTTCTTGGTCTCGGCAGATAGTAGAACTCAAAATATGGCTAGAAGAGACATGGCAATCAATTCCTGACGAAAAGACTCAATCCTTTGCGGCTGCAGTCCTCTACAAACTCACTGATTTAATGGCAAGATGGGAACGTCGTCTAATAGGCGAATTCACTTCTTTAGAAGGTACTATGTGAATTCTTATATCCTATTTTCGTCTTCTCCTAGCATCTCTGTCTTTGGCTAAATTAGCCACTGCAATGATCGTTGTATACTTATATATCTTGTTTATATGTATCTATTAAACTACATTTTACTCCACTCCTCAGGAGTGTAATTTTTCTATCCCCGTTAGCATATCGTATATCGTCTTCGACTTATACCACCACCCACTCACCTGTGTAAATGCATGGATCACAGCAATCTCCTGTTTCAACGCCGTATTCACCATCCGGTGCCTCATGAGTTTATTTTTGCCCTGGAATTGTGGCGACACAATAATTACCTCGAATGCCTGCCCACATCCTCCTGTATTCCCTCGTTAATCTGTCTGTCTAACCACGGTCTCCGCGAAGCTCTTGGTTGACGTATTACGCGGACCTACCGAGTGAGCTGACCCGTTTCCAAACATACCTGAGGAGTCATTAACCACCACATGTACTGCACCAAGGCGAGTCCGGATGGCCTGAACCATAGCCTGACTTGAAATCCCGGACATTTTTCTTGATTGGTATGGTCTCTGTCCTTTCCAATGGAGGAGAGAGATTGATAATCAGATCTGATAAATAGCTAGGTTAGGGTCTATACCTCACCAACTTTCCAGGCACGGCTATCATTTGCTAGTGAAATTTCAAATGCAGGGTTGCGGTGAACCTCTCACGTCTCTATAAAACATCACATTCCTGGAGAAGTACACAGAGATATCGTCTTAGCCAGAAAGAACTGCAGAATGTCCACGCAGAAAACTGTTAAACAGATTGTTAGTTCGAGTAAGTAAACCATCACAGTGAGCGGTCTGTTCACCGCAGACCGATCGAAGCAAGACCCCAGCCGCCAGAGGCAGACTAAGGGTGTCAGTACAGCTGGCTATTGGCAGATGTCTAATCAGCGTAATACTAGTCCAACGATTGTATCCTAAGGAGCTTGCAGACAAATCGTGGGATAATACAGGGCTATTGCTAGGATGCCCGCTTGGAGATGATGAGATTTCAATTGAACAACGTCGGAAATTATCTGTTCTGTTGACTATTGATCTTACCAGAGCAGTAGCTGACGAAGCCATTTCACAACGCCGGAATATGATCATTGCATATCATCCATTCATTTTTAGAGGATTGAAGAGTATTACTAGAAAGGATTCTCAGCAGGAATCGTTATTGAGACTTGCGCGAGCTGGGATCAGTGTTTATTGTCCTCATACAGCCTTTGATGCAGGGATTGGCGGGATTGGTGACTGGTTAGCCGATGGGGTGTCTGGAGGTCGTCATAATGAGAAATACCGGGTTGTCGTATCGGAAGTTGAGGTTCCAGACTTTGTAAGCGAGGTTCATGAAGGAGCAGGAATGGGTAGAATAGTTGAATTGGTTCGCCCAATTGCATTGCCAGACTTGATTAGTCGTATTAAAAGCCATTTGGGATTAAAATATTTGCAAGTGGCTACTTGTACGGCCCATAGCCAGGGCCAGGTAGTCAAAACAGTTGCTATTTGTGCTGGATCGGGTGGCAGTTTGCTCCGAGGAGTCAGAGCAGATGTCCACTTTACAGGTGAGCTAGGTCATCATGAAGCGCTTCATTTGATTGAAAATGGTTCGAGTGCTATTGTTTGTGGCCACTCTAATACTGAAAGAGGTTTTTTATCTGTCTTCAAAAAACAGCTGCTAGAGGATTTTGTTAAGAATTATACCGATGATTATGAAGAATTTGATATTGCCATTAGTGACTCTGATAGAGACCCGCTTCAGGTGGTTTAAATTAGTGAGTCACATAAACAGCCACTTCAGCGGCTTAAGTGTTAAACAGAGAAAGAAAGGCCATTGCTGGCGTAGGCAGCGCATTCATAAATGTATCTGAAAATTTATATAATAATTTATTAATGAAAATAAGAATTTATTCGTCGCATTTATTTGCGTACGTTTCCAGTTCCTTGATGAGGTTACTATTTACAACTCCCCATTGAGCTTGGATCCACTCAACAAGTTCGAGAATGGATTGTTTGCCAACCACGTAAAACAGCTTTGGCTGTGCTCTCGGTGGTGGTGGTGGCGGTGCTGCTGCTGCTGCTACAACGCGTCCATTGGTCTGAGAATGACCATTCGGCAATCCTGATGGTGATGACACACTCTCAGGCTTTGATTCAGGACCTGCCGGTTGTTTGGCTGGGTCATTTTCTTCACTCTTGACCTGTTTTAGGTAGGCTTTGGGTTCTTCGTTTAGGTCTTCCACCTTTGCGGAATCTACAACTCTCGGTTCACCTACAGATGATCCTTCTAACTTTGCTTCATCTACCTTCGAACCGACTGCAGACGAGTCAATCTTCAGTTCGTCCGGCTTTGCGGAATCTACAACTATGGGTTCACCGACAGATGATTCTAACTTTGCTTCATCTACCTTTGTACCGGCTGCAGACGAGTCAGTCTTTGGTCCATCGCCTGTAACTTTCTCATCCTTCTTCTTTTTCTTCGGCCTGCTCTTCTTTTTACCTTCATTCGGGTCACCCAACGGAGTTTCGTACTTCGGATTGGGCTCTATAACAATCCACGATCCCCATGGAGTTATATCACGACTTTTTTGTTGGAAATGCCAATATGTGTTGCCAATGCTATCAAATCCTAATGGAGACGTCCTTTGGTTATATTTCAAGTGGAGAAAATAGCAATTTTGTTCGGTTTTGCGGATCTTGCTGAGATTGTTCTGCCTGGCAGCGACGTATTTCTCATTCCAACGGGCCTGCTCACTGTCAGGTAATGCTGACTGAGCGCTACTCAATTTCAGTGCCTGCTCTTCCCAGGATACACGTAACGACTTAACTTCTTCAATTGTGTCCAACTGGATACGTCTTAGCTCATCTTGATCATGCTGGATAGTCAATCGGATAGTTTCAGTAGAGGCAGCTTGGATCATTAATTTACGGATCAATTCGAGATGCCATAAATCATAAGCTAATTCAGTTCCATGTTCTCTTTCAAACTTGCTATCAACTGAGCGCCCTGGATCTTTAGGATCCAATACTATCTCTTCTAACAAATACCACAACTTCTCTGATTCAGCAGATGTTTTTTCCATTTCTCCAAGATATGACTTTACATTGTTGATCAATGGAACCGTGTCATTTGCTACCACTTTTAGTAGTGAAACGATCAGTGATTTGTAGAGATATTCGCTCCACGGTTGATTGGGATCGTTAATGGCAGTGGCATGTCTTGTAGGCATTCGGCACAGTTTATCAAATCGAAGAACAAATTCTCTAAGTACTAATTTTTGCCAAATAATCGGCAGTGGAAAAGCAGTCTCTATAGGGATAAAACTTGGTGGCGGTACCTTTTTGCGTGCTTTAAGGGATATTTTGATGAGTGTTTTCTCGCCCTTTGTGGATTTTGATTTCGACTCTGATTTGGCTTTGGTTTTCGATTTCGATTTCGTTTCCGTTTTCGTCTTTGATTTGGGTTTTTTGGTCGTTGATCCAGGGATCATAGACGCTGGCAAAGTTTTACCGGAGGTAGTGGGATTTCCGTCTCCATTGATTATGATCAGTTGGCCATTTTCATCTACGGCGCTTATTATTGACGTATGGCCGCTGTCAGTTGTAGTAGTCATCTTCGCTTTCTTTGTTGTGGAAGTCATGGACTTCTTCTTCTTTCTCTTCTTAGGCTGGGCAAGTGGCTCTCCAACATAGAACTGAGGAGCTATTCGGACTCTTCCAGAGGTTCTTCGAGGAGGACTTGGGGTTGGATTAAATGGATCTTTAGATCGAGGACCAGGGATTGGAACTGGTGTTGTTGGTGTTGGCGTTGGCGTTGAGGGACTGCTACTAGCATGGATGGTAGCACCAGTAGCTGCTGGGCCTGGGCCCGGTTCTGGACTGGGTGCTGTGCTGGACTCTGTACTTGGCGCCGGGCTGGGTATAGAGTCTGATCCAGGGACGGTAACCGCGTCTGTTACTGGTGAAGTGCCTTTAAAACCATTGACAGCATTCGATATCGCCGACGAGGGTGGTATTTCCATGGACATCATATATACTGGCGATATCAGAAGACAAATGACTAGTTAATCTGGACAGGAAAATGATCCAAACGTTTTCCAATCTCTCTAATCGTGAAAACCGGCGTACAAACTTGCTGCCCCTGTACGAGTTGTGACTTTTATACGCGTCTTGTTATGAAAGCAAAGCAAGGGAAGGGATTAATCAAATACCCAATCAAAATCAAACAAATGGACTGTGTTTATCACGTAAAAGCGTGTATTCCAAAAAAAATTTATCGAAACTTGTATTGACTTGGACTCAGTTCCCCATACGTCGTGCAAAAAGTCTTTCTAGTCACAGGAGGCACAAACTGCGAACTGTGATGGGTTTCTTGCGTAATGTGGAAATTTAAGATCTTCGGTTTTTTTTCGCGCCAGTACTTTTTTCCCTCGTCTCTTTGAATCGCCGCGTCAAAACCCTTTTTTAAAATTACCGGCCCAACAATTTACGTATAGTCAGTACTACTGAAAAATATTAAAAATGTTTACTACCGAATGAACAGAATGGTTTTCTATTAATATATAAGATCATGATAGTATATAAACAAACTGATAGTGGATACCCATATACCCTCTTGATGACGATCATGACTAAGACGTGATACAAACTGATTTATACAACGTATCACATTTTAGAAGAAGAACAAGAGGATGAATTGACCTTTGAAATAGAAAGAAATCGCAATAATAGCAAAGCGAAAGTGTGGTTTCCGTTATCTAGCCAGGTTATTAGAACTACAGCTACCTACTAATATACTTCAACAACAGCAACTACAAGCTACAAGCAGGTCTTCGCTACAATCAATTCTCATCGTCATCAGTGGTCTGATTCCGCTTACCATATGACCAGTCATTCATGAGCTATCAATTGCTGCTGAGCTAGTCATAATCATAATAATGTATTTTTTCAGGGATTAGTATTTGAATTTTTATGTTTCCGCCGCGCGTTAGCGAAGTAAGAGCCGTGCGCGGCGCCAGCGGCTCACATGGTTTCTCATCATTATCAAAACGTGTCAGTTATAGCAAATTCTTATCTGGGTTAGGGCATAATAAATCCTCGTGAAGAAGAAAGCGAGTAGTAGTAAGCATCAGGCAGAGTACAAAAGTAACAGCATTCGATAAGGGGTCGTCCATCGGAAAGAAGAACCTATAGACAACAGAACGATAACAAAGTACAGCATTCAAATAAACAGATCCCAGTAATTCGCCAAACTCTACTCAATAAAAGATCAGTAAGTGGCAGAAATTGTTTTTGGCACTTGTATCATCTGTATCATCTGGGCCTTAATTAGACCCTGCCTGCGGCTGCAGTACACTTTCCGATTGTACTCCTGAGGGAACGGAGATCCAACGACTGATCTTAAAATCATCATTCGACCTTGTAATTATTTTTTTAATAAGAGAGGAACAGGGTTAGATATCTTATTCGATTGTTCCGATATTGAGCCGACAGACTACAAGTTATCAACTTGGTATTCTCAGGGGTCGCCGATTCTTCGGAAAAAACCCTTCAGGTCAATAGAAGTCAGATCAACTCATTGGTTTGAGTAGCGGTCTCTGTAATATCCGTAACGAATAGGATATAACTAACGGGAGCATATCAGAATATAGAAGAGTATCATCAGGAGATCAAGAGTGTAGGAAAAAAAATGGCGGTGACAATGCTTCCTCATGCAGTTACACCTACTCGAGCTAAGCCTCCAGTATACAATATAGCAGAAACATCTGGCCGAGTTCCGCCAAGTCTGTTGAATCAGTCAATCGCTATTTCCGGTAGCACGGTCTTTGTTTTTGGAGGATTTGACAAGTTTACCGACGAAAGTGAGTCAAGGGAAAGAGTGAAAGTGGATGTTATATACCTGTGACACTAACACATGTACAAACAGTGGACAAAAATGTCAGCATACTAGATTTGGAAACCAATATTTGGACTCAGAAATCACCAGATTTGATGGAAAAGTCCCCTGGTGTTCTTTTTGGTAAGTAAATGTAGTGGTGAGATGTCTGTCTCCGACGGCTGGGCTCCACCCAGACCCGTGGCTCGTGCAGTGAGTACACTGGGCATGGGAGTCATGATCTAACTAGGTTATTTTACAGGACATACATCGGTAATTTATGACTCGAAAGTAGTTATATTCGGTGGCGAGAAGGAAGACGATTCGTTTTCAAACACCATTTATTATTTCAATCTAGAAGACAGAACATGGGACCATATCCGGAATTTAAAGGTAGAAGGAGGAGAGGAAGAGTATGAGGAAGAAGAAGAAGAGGAGTATGAGGATGATGAGGAGGAGACAGAGGTTGAAGGAAGAATGGGGTTGAGACGAAGAATTCATCGCAGAAAAGGAAGGGCTGGTGCTAGTGGTGGTCGCCGTGGTAATATATCGTCTTCGTCGTCTTTGGTAGTGCCGTCAGGAAGATCTAGACATGCTGCCTGCCTGACTGAAGATGGCAGCAGAATGATCATTTCTGGAGGAATAACTGCCGAAGGAGTTAGCAACGAAATGTATTTATACGACTTTTCTACCCGTAAATGGTCTGGCCCAAGGTCATTTGTTGCTCGGTACGATCATACGATAACTGTCTATGACAATAAAGTATGGGCATTTGGAGGTCTGGGTAAAGACCAAGACAGAGTAGCAGAGGTGGCCTGGTACGATATCGGCACTGATTCTATTGGGTCGGCGTTGATTGTTTCTTCATTGCCTAAACCATCAAGTTTTGGTACTCATTATTATGGCTCAGGGGTTACTGGAACAGTCATCGATGCGGTAGTGCCGGGTTCAATGGCTGCGTTTGGCCGCATCCAGAGTAGTATTTCTGCTCTAGACTTGAAATCTTTAAATTGGTCTCCAGTTATGGAAGATTGCGATGATTATTTTTCTGGCTATGTATGGTACCATATGATATCGGCCAAAACTCATTTGGTTTTCCTTGGCCAGCCAGAGACACATATAGGTGATGAAAGATTGAGTCATGTATTGAGGCTGGATTTATCATACCTTGGATATACGGCAGAGGAAAAAGATCTTACCGAAGGATCGCCAGCAATTGGTACTATTGGCTACGATTTATATGAGTTTTTTCTCCGGTCGGAAATGTGCGATTTCGAAATTAGGGCTATTAATGGAAATCAAAGACCACCTTTATCTCATAGCTTAGAAGAATTGGTGGCTACTGGAAAATACACAATTTCAGAACCTATACCAGTTCATATGATGATATTATGGGCTCGATGGCCCCATTTTAGAAGAATAATGTCTAGTGAAATGCAGGAATATCATAGTCGAAGCCTGTGTATTTCAGAACCCATTATCTGGGTGAGGAAGTTGGTTGAATTTATCTACCGCGATTCTATTGAAGGGAATACTATTGAAGAGATAACCGGGTTGTTGATCTTGGCCAATGTCTATGATTTACCACGACTTCGCCAGTTATGTATTGAAGCAATCACCCAACAGGGGTTGATTACGAACGCAACTGCTTTGTTAGTATGGCAGAGGGCAGTTCAGGCCGAAGAATCTATCATCTGTCGCAAAGCAGCACTTCATTGTTTCCGAAATTGGGGGCATATTGTCCGAACTGGTTCGTTTGCAGAATTGTCTAAAGAACAATTACTGGCTTTATGTAATGAAGCAGATGAACAAAGTAGGATTGTGTTGCACCGCGATCACCAACAATCCGTAGTTAAGGTGGATCGTCATAGTGAGGTAGCTGACGGTGGTGATATGTCTCTTGAAGATGAGGAAGACGAAGACGACGAGGACGACGATGAAGACGACGAAGTAGATGTGGATGACGACGAGGAAGATGTCGATGTAATTTAGAAGAGAGAATAGCAAGTAAGGGTGACAGCCAAGGGGAGCTGGGGACTTTTTTGCTTTACAGTATCGCATTACAGAAGAGATTATTAGTCTTTTGTGCATTTAGCATTATATAAAAAAATAAACAGCAACTTCGTGACAGTGATAACTATAATTATGATCTCGTATACGAGACAGGGAAACACTAATTCTAATCATTGAGATAAGTAAGTTCGGGATTAGCGAGAACAGTGACATGACAGGGAATATACAAAGTTACACTTTATAGTATATAATATGAATATAGTTTGTATATACAGGTGCTTAAAGTTCGTAGTATACATCTGCAATTTTTATATGCACTCGTTATAACAGTATATTGTTTTAATGCAACAGCAGTATGCTATATAACGTTGCCTTTTATCCTTTTATCTTCTTTCTTCAACATTACTATACAAAGCCCAATATGCCTCCACAATACATTTCCAAAGGAGAGGTAGTCAATAGACGACCTCTTGGAGTCCAATTCCGTGACTTTCTGGATGGTATCTATCTGTACGTGAATACTTTGTTTGCCCTGGATGCTCGGTCCGCAGTGACCAATCTAAAATCTCAAAAGAGATAATGGCTTCGTGAATTAGGTTGATAGTTTTCTTCATAGTTCATACCTGGTCGAGCATGGTAAGTGAATCAGTTCGTCGCCGTATAGGAGTCTAAGATACCGTCAGCCCATATTTGAGTGCAAGCGAGTCTGGCTAATTATAGAAAAGTTGTACAAGTCTAACTTACCGGGTTGTGTCCAGGATATTTCGGCCCCCACGGAGCCGGCTTGCAGTTTTTCCGCTGTCTTCATGCTCACACTAGGACCTAATACTGCCAATTACCCGCTCATATGCCCATCTTTTTGCCCGTTCCACCTATCCTTCTCGGTGATAAATTGCTTCTTTTGTTGATCTAAATATTTACAGTTTTTGTTATCGGTTATAAATTACTTCTCTTGTGTGTCTTTTAAAGTTGTTTCGTAAATAATACCAAGTTGTAACAAAAGAAATGATAGCTACAACTGGAGAAAATAAAATGAATTCTAGAAGATGATGTAGAAGACCAAGTTTAGAGAGCACGCTGATCGACCGTTTAATTCTTAACAAATGCAAAATGCACAATGCTAGATTAAGATTGTTGTTTACATGTGTTGAAATGAGGAGAGAATTTAGGAAACACAGAGTGTCATGATGCCATGAGATTCGCAGAGGGCGCGCGACACGAGAAAGAAAGAAAGGCGGCCATGGAGATCGATATTCATGTTTTATTTTTACATCACCATCAGAACAAGTGTAACAATGCCATCAACTGATATGCCCATCTGAAGGACCATCTAAACGATGATCAACTGTACTCTAAACTCATTGTCTCCTACCTTGAGGTGCTCGAGCTACAGGCACGGACAGAAATCGGTCGGTGACCCCCACCCCCTAAACTCCTGATAAGGGTAGGACGACACATCCAATTATAGGCATGATCGAATTGCAAAGTGAATATAGGTCTATGAAGATTTTCCCATTCGCTACCGCTTCCTCTCCTTTGCCTGCTCTGATTTTTTGTGGCTCGGTACCCCTTAGTACGCCTCTTGAGGGCCTCCTGTCTGTGGCTAACACTTTTCTTACCTTTGCATCGACCAATAAGGTAGAAGGCCACATGGACTTACTGCATATGAATTCACTTGAAGAAGAAACCTTTTGGACTAATCTAGTAAGAATTTATCGTACATGTTGCCGTTAACCTTGACATTTTGTTGATGCAATAACTTGCCGAGGCGCATGAGAAGCGACATGTTTCCAACGGTTGGGTTTTAGATTTTGAACGGGATGGTTCGAGCGAAAGTGAAAGTGAAACTGAGACTGAAGCAGCAGTAACGTATACATGGCGTGTACAAATCGTAGACCCGTATTCGTATCGTATTGATCACTTATAGATGCCAACAGGAGTGGAATGTGGTTTACTTAGCCCTTTTGGCACTAACAAAGGATACCTATATTACTCTCTGATCAGGGTCACAGAGTGCATATACGTACGGAACAAATTACACTGGCAATTAGAAGCGAAGAAATCTTCATTTTGCCGCGAGTTGCCACAAACTGCCTGTATGGCCTCCATACCCGTGATCGGCCTGCCATCGTCTATCCCTTCGGATGCCCCTTCGGATACTTACTTTACGCACTTACCCTCCTGTCTATGCGGAAAACCTAAAATTTCACCATCAACAGTCTCTCTAACTATATCCATCGACCATATCTATCCAAGTTCTCTAGCCTAGCTGCATCCTAAACTTTGAATTGGCATTGCTGTACGCCGCCTTTCCTGTAGGGTCCCCTCCCTGGAGTTTGTCACGGTCGCTCATAGCCCAGGTCTGTCTGTGCCTCTGGCGGCTGAGCTGCTCCGCCCAGACCTATTGGTCGAGAGCTCTTACTTCGAGGGCTGTGGCGGCGACCCTTTGACGGCGGCCCTTTGACGAAGCTCGCGACTCCTCCACACTGGCACCGCCTGGCTCTACTATACAGCCTGTCGCATTTGAGCCCGAATGGGCAAAAAAATAAACTTTTCACAGAACAGCCGAGCGTCAAGACGTGCTGTGTATGTACGAATTACGCAGTATCATCAGCACCAACAATTGTGATGGCGGCGGCGGCCTTGGGGGGCACGGCCTCTGTTTGGTTCATCGTCACTGAAAATGAGAGTGTGACTTTGCCGGAATTAACTTTCATGACAACCATAATTCATAAAGCTTTTTCTTCCTCATTGCTAAATTTAGTAGACCCAGGGTGAGCATGGATGGTTTCTTTTTAAATAGTCTGTACAGGACACATATCGAAGAAACAAAACCGGTATCAGTGCTTTTTCAAAAAATAAAAGCGAACAAAAGAATGAAAAATAAATGTGTGAGAAAAGTCGTACCCATTTCACCCCGGCTGCCACAGAAAGAAGGGCAAATGTATAGAAAAAACAAAAAACTATAATGGAAAAGAGAAAAAAACAAAATATTACTGGGACAAAAAAGACAAACTAAAACCTACCTGCCGTTTATATATATATCACTATCAGTCCCATTCTGGGGTAAATATATAATATTACCAGCTTCACGACGTTCTTTATTTATGTTATTTATATAAATATCAACACTCAAGAAACACACTAAATGTCTCTGTGGCCTCCTGCTTACAGTTCAAATAGGCATCCTATCGAGACATGGCAAGAGTGGTATAATCTTAATCACAGTACTATACACAATCAAATAAGACAATCAGGTAAGTAAATCTTGTGTCTTTGGTAAATAATAATAATAATATTAACAGAAAACAGGAGGAGAATCACGGCATTTATGCCCTTATGAGTATACTGATTCGCTTAATCAGCGTCAAGTATGGGAGCCTTATCTCACAGGTAGTGAGCGACAAGAGTTTGATTCACAATTGCGAGTAAGTAATATAAAGAGAAGATTTAATGGAAGAAACTAACATATAGGCATTTATGAGACAGAATAGAAATACTATGATGAGACTAAGACCTGCGCCAATGAGTGGTGGCGGTGGTGGTATAAGGAAAGTGGATTAATTCGTCGTTTATACTACTACCACATCTTTTGCTTTTTAATGAACAAATAAATTGTATTACAAATTCCACATCCGGTGAGAATGGCCACCACCAAATCAGCACTCGCATTTCATTTCATTTCATTTCATTTTATTTTCAATGTCTAATATCTGACACAGGATCGGTGCCTATTCTACTGCATTAAGTGAACAGATCTTTGTTCATCAGACAATGTTAGGTAACGCTCTTTAATTGTACAGTAGCCATTATGCACCTGAGACTTTGAATACGTGGTTTTTGTGCGCGGATCACCATCATCGGAAAGATTTCGGCGAATATTGGATAAAGAGATATCAGTGGAGAATAAAGTTACACACAGAAAGAGCAAACTACGAATTAGCCGATATCCGTTTCATATGAAAAAAAAATTTAAAGTTAACACATTATCGAAGACGTCGACACGACGCAAGATCTTTCTGCAAGATTCAGATGGATGTGACATTGACCGCCTGAAGGGTGTGGCGTCACGGTAAGTTTCACCTTCACGTCAAACTGACGCTGGAAACGAAAGTCTATTCTTTAGATCGACATGTCTGTAGATGAAAGAAAGATATTGAACATGTTTGTATTTTGCTGTTGTTATTAATTCTAAGTTTTTAAGTTAGCGAAGTTGATTAATGAGTTTCTGCCAAGGCTCGTAACGCCATAATAGGAATGTCAACTCGAGATGTAGAAGGAGGTTGATGTCCGGAACTGTCGGTGTGATAGCCGTTCTACCTATCTGATAAGCCAGAGGCGTGGGGGTGTTATTTTGGAATTACGGATTATTTATTTACCCCCACTCTGATGTCCGGTGTGTCTCCGGCGCCCGGAATGCCTCCGGCGGCTGGGCTCTGCCCAGACCCGTAGCTCCGCTTCGCGGAGATGTTAGGACTACGGGCGCCACGACGCTCCAAGCTCGAGCGAAGCGAGCTACGGGTCTGGGCGGAGCCCAGCCGCCGGAGGCAGGGCCCAGGAGCGCCACGATCCAAGCCTGAGCGAAGCAAGCCACGGGCCTGGGCAGAGCCCAGCCACCGGAGGCGTACCGAGTACAGATGGTTCAAGTAGTAATATTATATATAGATTTGTGGCGTTAATGGTCGAGCCGAGATTGTGCCGCCGTCAGTTTAGACTGCGAGAAGACCGAAGGAACAGATCATGCCGGCGAGAAGACCGATGAAGATTTTGGGAGTATGAGTGGAAGGGGCTGCGCCGGTCGCGGCTCCAGAGGAAGAGGAGCCGGTAGAAGAGCCAGAGCTGGAGCCAGAACCAGAGGCAGCAGCAGCACCAGAAGAACCAGTAGGGACAGCAGCAGAAGCGCCACCGCTCTCAGCGGCGCCTGAAGGAGAGGAGCCACCACCGCCACCCCCTGAGGTCTCGAGGCCACCGGCAGAGGCGCCACCAGCGGCTGCTGAGGCACCGCCAGCAGCACCTGAAGCAGCGGCCGAACCTCCAGCAGCAGCGCCAGAGGCAGCGGCAGAGCCACCAGCAGCAGCGCCAGAGGCAGCAGCCGAACCTCCAGCAGCAGCGCCAGAAGCAGCGGCAGAGCCACCAGCAGCAGCACCAGAGGCAGCAGCCGAACCTCCAGCAGCAGCGCCAGAGGCAGCAGCACCGGCGGCTCCAGCGACACCTGAAGCGCCAGCAACAGCAGCAGAAGCCACATTACCAGCAGCAGAAACAGCTCCACCGGCTACTTTAGAAGCACCGGCATCGGCAGCAGAAGCCACACTGCCACCAGCGCCAGCCGCAGAATCTGGTACACTAACAGAGGCTGGTGAAGCACCGCCACCGCCACTGCCAGCGCCACCTGCTGCCGGAGCACTAGCAGGCGAGTCTAATACAAGTCCGGTTTTTCCACCTGCCAAAGCTGAAGCATCAGCAAAAGATGAGAAAGGAATAGCAGTAGGAAGGACAGTTGTCAATGCCGCGACGTCAGTCATTGTGTGTTTTAATGAAATGGAACTGTGATATAATAATAAGAAAACTAACCAGAGTTCTCTTTTTGTTGTAGTGTATCAATGGGGGTTTGTTCGGGGTTGTAAAGTTGGATCTCGACGTCTATTTATATTCCACGAAATACTTCCCCGCTCTTAACCATATGGTTATATTTTTGCCTATGGCGTGCGTGTGCGCGCTGGCGCATCATAATTTGAAGAGACGAACCAAAAATATCGTCATAGTTCTCCTGTCGATCCAACATATTCTGTGGATCCCGACCCCTGAGATCGCCATATGCAGGAACAAAGATGGCGGCTACCATGTAGTTATACTAATTAGGTAAAACCCGTACGTAATTGATAGGGAAACAGGGTTCCGATACCGGCGCTCATAAACACGGCTGGTCGCCTGAATAGGATATGCCCATCAACCCTCGAGGAGGTCGCGATGAAATCCATTTACAAATCCGCCAACATGAAAATCTTGTTTGCTATGATTTTTTTTTGCATAGCCCGGGGACGTGAAGGTGATCAGAAACAGATTACGTAGTTGATACAAACACACAGACAGCACGCACGCATGGGTCAACTCTAATTCAACTGCTAAGACGGAGATGGCTCGCCTCGGGTCGTGGGCCATGCCTCCGGCGGCTGGGCTCTGCCCAGACCTTCGCGAGCTATGTGATGAAGGGCACGCGCTTGGACCAGGGGGTGACCCCATTGAGACGAGGCAGACGAGACAATCACATCAGTTCATGTGAAATGAACTACAGTTTCACTTCGCTTTTCGATTTCGATCTGATTACCATTTTCATTTTCTTTTGCACTTCCATTACCATATCGATTTCATTCTTCGTCGAACCATAGCCACCCTTTTCCCCAATTGTTGTTTCTATTATTATACCATCAGACCCCCTGAATATGCAATACATGGGCACCCGCTCGCGCGGCTTCGCTTCCCTGGTCTGCCTCCGGCGGCTGGGCTCCGCCCAGACCCGTAGCTCGCTTCGCTCGGGCTTGGATCGTGGGCTGTGCTCAGGCTGTGACCAGGCTGTGGTAGTGCCGGTGCCAGTGAAAGAATGCCCCACTGCCCACGGTCCTAGCTACTCCGCGAAGCGGAGCTACGGGTCTGGGCAGAGCCCAGCCGCCGGAGGCAGCCCCACGAGGCGCCTGCGGCTTCCCTACCGTGACTGTGGTATTGCCTATTTAGGAAAGAGAGGAAAGACACTGGACGACTCACAAACTGCAGTGTTGGGCAGTCCCCCAACCCTGGAAAGCTGGTGGTGAAGCTTGGGTACAGAGTGAAATATTCTCACACTCTTTCTGCAACCTTTATTGTTCGACAACAGACTAAAAAGAAACAAACAAGATGGGTGCCTATAAGTACTTGGAAGAGATTTCCCGTAACAAGCAATCTGATGTTCTCAGATTCTTGCTCCGTGTCAGATGTTGGGAATACCGTCAACTCAGCGTGGTCCACCGTGCCTCGAGACCTTCTCGTCCTGATAAGGCTCGCCGTCTTGGTTACAAGGCCAAGCAAGGATTCGTAATCTACAGAATCCGTGTCAGACGTGGTGGCCGTAAGAAGCCTGCCCCCAAGGGTGCCACCTATGGTAAGCCCACCAATATGGGTATTAACCAACTCAAGTACCAACGTTCTTTGCGTGCTACTGCTGAAGAGCGTGTTGGCCGTCGTGCCCCTAATTTGCGTGTCCTCAACTCGTACTGGATCAACCAAGACTCGACCTACAAGTACTACGAAGTCATTCTGGTCGACCCTCAACACAAGGCCATCCGTCGTGATGCCCGTTACAACTGGATCGCCAACCCTGTCCACAAGCACCGTGAAGCTCGTGGCCTCACCTCCACTGGTAAGAAGTCCAGAGGTATCAACAAGGGTCATCTTTTCCACAACACCTCTGCCGGTCGCAGACACACCTGGAAGAAGCACAACACTCTCAGTTTGTGGAGATACCGTTAAACGGTTTAGCCATGGCGATGGGCTTGTTCAAAATATCATCAAAAATATTGTTCATGGCATTTCTCTTATTGTAAAAAACAATTTTTCTATGTATTCTTTAATTTTATAATGAGTTTAATGTTGAAAATAAAACAATTAACGCCAATTGGCTTGCTGGCGCTGCGTGGGGGATGGGGGCTCTGCCTCCGGCGGCTGGGCTCCGCCCAGACCCGTAGCTCCGCTTCGCGGAGGGCTGGGATCACATATTCTACCAGTTCGTGCTATTCAGTCAATCGGTTATAGAGATGTTGCGACTGACCCCTGGATGTTGATGATAGATAGCGTGGCATACAGCTTGGGCCAGTGCTCGGAACCAAAAGTGACCTGTATCGGGCCAACAATAGTATAAGCACAGTACTTCATCAGTGGTATCCCGAGTTCACGGACCTCGTAAGTACTTATGTTGATTAATTATCTGGAGTCTTGTCATCTTTTAGAGCACAATACCTCTTACTATAGAGCAAGTATCACGTGATAATATCAAAAAGTGGCGGTTATAATGTAATTGGTGGGTTTTACTAGAGGTCGTTTTATGGACTCTTTTCGGAAAATGACTACTAAATATGTGCCTGACTATTAAGACAGACGATATGGTGACGAATATCAGCTTTATTTCCTGTGAAAGAGCCTTGTATTCCCGCAATTAGGTTTAACAATACTCGATTATATCACGTGACAAGTACCATTATAGCCGTACTAATGAAATTTTCAGGGGAGAGCATATGCCATACAAAATGAATGAACGAGGTGGTCTTTTGGTAGGAAGTAATCTCATGGGCTTCATAGCCTCGTAGACTTATATCCTCATACCATTACTTTCTCGTATCTCGCAATATCAAGACATCATAGTAGTCATTTGTGTCGTAGCCCTCGACCCAACATGCCCTCACTGATTTCCACCTTCTTCACGATCCCAGCCCTCCGCGAAGCGGAGCAACGGGTCTGGGCGGAGCCCAGCCGCCGGAGGCGAAAGCCATCATCTACGAAGTGCAGTCTGTCTGTCTATTACGCTATGGATAAATAAGGATACTACTATAATGTTCAGTCAATCATTGCACCGAATCTCATCCGGGACCACGAAGGGCAACCCTTAGATAAAGACAGTATGAAACTGGCACTCCATCAGATGACTCGCTGCACCCAAGATTGGCCAAAGATCTGTTCTTCAGTCTGGCGTACATGAAAATTCACATAGATCCTGGGCAGACTCCGTAACGGGTCCGCCTCCTAGGAATGCTTTTAAATATCCAGCTGTGATTTTTGCGTTAAGGAGAAAAAAAGAAGAGAAGAGAAAAAATGCTTCAGCCGACTCTTTATATATCTATTTTTCAAGGGTTAGGTTTCACTGCTGCTACCGAGCCCGACTGCTCGCAGGGTCTCCTACTACTGCCCCCCTCGCTGCTTCTGGCGGCTGAGCTCCGCCTAGACCTGTTGCTCCGCTTTGCGGAGTTACTGGTGGCACAGCTATTTCCATCTGCTCCGTCTCCATTGTCTTCATATCTCATTTCCTAGAAAGCGAGAAAGGTGCTTAGAAAAAGAGAAGCTGGCAGTGGAAGTAAATGTTGCACGTGACAACCCGCGTACGCGCTTGTGAGGTTGGGGGTCGTGCAGGAAGAGAGAGCGACAAATAGGGCAGAAGGTTTTTTTTTCTTTTCGCAGCAGCAGACGTAATTTTTACCTTGTCTCATTTACGATTAGAGGTAGACCAGTTCCAATTGATTCGAAACTTACGCAACTGACTCGAGAAGTGTAATTTAGTAAGTACAAAGAGATGGGCAATCCCAATTGATATTGTGGATTGGAGACGACATTAGAAAGGGATAGAAAGAGAGGAGAAGAGAGGACTGGAATCGGTAAGGCAGAACCAGAGGACGACATTGTCGTGAACTTGACTGTGGTGCACAGAGAACACGATATGACCTGATGGGCAGCACTATCAAGCACAGAATGACAAGAGATATAGAAAGACGACAAACTGGCTGGCCGACTGATTGATTGATTGGTTGACTGATTGAATCGAGTGTTTCATCATGCAGCTGTTTGTATCAGAACTACTCTCGGGCTCGGTCCAGTACCGTCACCTATCTCTGTCAATGCCTACTGCTATGCCATGCCAAACGCCCCCAGCCCTCCGCGAAGCGGAGCTACGGGTCTGGGCGGAGCCCAGCCGCCGGAGGCCTATCCAAGATGCGTCCTTATGGCAGATAAGAGACTAACCGGGTGTTCATAGTACCATGTCTTCTCCTAAAACTGCGATTATCTCTGTGTATGACAAGACGGGCCTGCTCGACCTGGCCAAGGGGCTTGTGAAGAACAACGTGCGCTTGCTGGCGTCGGGCGGCACTGCGCGTATGATCCGTGATGCTGGATTCCCAGTGGAAGACGTTTCGGCCATCACCCATGCTCCCGAGATGCTGTCGGGCAGAGTCAAGACTTTACACCCAGCAGTCCATGCTGGTATCTTGGCCCGTAATATCGAGAGCGATGAGAAGGACTTGTCTGCACAAGGTATTGAAAAGGTCGACTACGTGGTGTGCAACTTGTACCCTTTCAAAGAGACGATTTCCAAGGTGAATGTCACGATTGAAGAGGCCGTGGAAGAGATCGATATTGGCGGCGTGACATTATTAAGAGCGGCTGCTAAGAACCATGCTCGTGTGACTATTCTGTCAGACCCTGCAGACTACCATGTGTTTTTGCAGGAGTTGGAGAAAGGTGCTCCTGCCCTTGGAGAGATTTCTCTTGAAACAAGACAACGCCTGGCGTTAAAGGCGTTTGAACACACTGCTCTGTACGACGCCACTATCGCAGATTTTTTCCGCAAACAGTATTCTGAGGATATTTCTCAGTTGCCTTTAAGATATGGTGCCAATCCTCATCAAAAGCCTGCACAGGCGTTTGTCACCAATGGCGAATTGCCATTCAAGGTTTTGTCTGGCTCGCCCGGATATATTAACCTCCTCGATGCGTTGAACTCGTGGCCTCTAGTTAAAGAGCTGTCTGCTTCTTTAAATCTGCCAGCTGCTGCCTCGTTTAAGCACGTCTCCCCTGCCGGAGCCGCTGTAGGCTTACCACTTTCGGACTTGGAAAAAAAGCTATACTTTGTTTCTGACATTGAAAACCTATCTCCATTGGCAAATGCCTATGCTCGTGCACGTGGAGCTGACCGTATGTCGTCATTTGGCGACTTCATCGCCCTTTCAAATAAGGTGGATGTTCCCACCGCCCAGATCATTTCCAAGGAGGTTTCCGACGGTGTTATTGCCCCCGGTTACGAACCCGAGGCGCTGGAGATTCTCAAAAAGAAGAAGGGCGGGAAGTACTGTGTTCTCCAGATTGATCCTAATTACAATCCTGATTCGATTGAGACCCGTCAAGTATACGGTATCTCGTTGTCTCAAAAGCGCAATGACGCCGTCATCAACTCGTCCACTTTCCGGGAGATTATTTCCAACAACAAGCAAATCACCCAACAAGCACTCATTGACCTGACTGTGGCTACTATTGCACTTAAATACACACAGTCCAACTCAGTCTGCTACGCCAAAAACGGCATGGTCATTGGTCTTGGAGCCGGCCAGCAGTCGCGTATCCACTGTACCAGACTTGCTGGCGACAAGGCTGACAACTGGTGGCTCAGACAGCACCCCAAGGTTCTCGCGTTCAAATGGGCCAAGGGAACCAAGAGACCCGACAAGTCTAATGCTATTGACCTGTTTGTATCCGGCAACGTCCCCACCGAAGGACCGGAATTGGAAGACTACAACTCCAAATTTGTCACTGTCCCCGAGCCACTGACAGCGGCAGAGCGCAAAGAATGGATCTCCAAGCTCTCGGAAGTGGCCCTGGCCTCGGACGCCTTCTTCCCGTTCTCCGATAATGTGTACCGCGCCGTTAAGAGCGGAGTCAAGTATATTGCCGCCCCTAGTGGGTCCATCCAAGACAAGGTTGTCCTCGAGGCCGCCAACTCGTTTGATGTTGTCTATGTCGAAAATAACATCCGCCTGTTCCACCATTAGACGTCCATTTAAACATTATAGTAACGTAAATAATAAGAAATTCGTGATCCGCTTTCTGTGTGCTCCTGGTCTGCCTCCGGCGGCTGGGCTCTGCCCAGACCCGTTGCTCCGCTTCGCGGAGGGCTGGGAGCGTTGAGGGGAGTGAAGGGGGTGAACTAGGGGAGCTAAGGATCGAGGAGTAAACGCTCCCGGCCCTCCGCGAAGCGGAGCAACGGGTCTGGGCAGAGCCCAGCCGCCGGAGGCAGACCAG
>JAJMAW010000151.1:0-25379 GCA_030565085.1 Sugiyamaella pinicola
GCCTCCGGCGGCTGGGCTCCGCCCAGACCCGTTGCTCGCTTCGCTCGTGCTGGGATCGTGGAGGGTGAAGATGATATCATCAGGTCAATCGGGATTATCTATGGCACTTTCAGGGGGTAGATGCGACACGGCTGTGCGCATGGTATATCGTCATGATAGATTGAGCCGCAGTCTAACGCCGCTAACGCCGCACGGTGTAGCCGCGATGGCGACAATCGCGCCTGGCTGCATGTAATCATGGATCGCCGCCGGTTGGTAATGATGATACCTCTATAATTTTACCTCATAAGTCAGCTTCACAATTGTCTTGACAGCAATATTCTGATTTGCAGGTGAGAGCGCTTTTGAATTGTTTAATTCGCCACTGGTGAAGCTTTTTTGTTTTTTTTTCTTTTTTGTGTTGATAGCCTTATAGTGCGGAGAAGAATCTGAAGAAGCATACAGCACCGGTAATAGCTCAGCAATAACAGTCAGTAAGTAATTGTTACTCAATTGACTGAGATTAGTAGCGCACAATCATCAGCAATTGCTAGAAAGTCACCCCTTGCACCTAGATCCAAAACCAGCTCCGGATCTATCGTGTTCCCTTTGCAATTGCATGAGATACTAACGTTTTGCCCCAATAGAGTTGTAACCATCGTCGAAATGCCACCACCATCTACAGATCCCGTACCGAACGCTGTTATTGTACCAGTAGCAGCAACGAAAGCATTCAGCGGGCCCTTCAGAAGTCGTCCTAGGACCTTCCCTTATGTGTCGCTGCTTCCATATAAATGCGAAACCGAGCAAGAGCGACTGGATCACTTGGATCATATCATTACCAACCTGTACATTGCCATCAAGGGAGATGATTTGAAGGGAATCATTGGAAACAGCACGGGCCCAGCAGTGTACCACTGGACCAAAGAGCTAAGAGCATGGATCGGACTGAAATTCGATATGCCACTGGAGACGAGAATCAAGCTCATCAAGCTATATTACTCGCTGGCACTAGCAGGTACCGATGGTGCTGCCATGGAGAAGTTCATCAACATGTTCTGCCTGTTGTGTAAAGATGATGCATTTCAAGATACAATCAAGCCCGAAGACCTGGATCTCGACTGGCGCACACTGGTTGTTGTCATGAGGAAGCTAGCGTTTCCACAGCAATCGAGCTACGACGGCAGCATTTCCAAGTCTTTTTCTGCATTATCAAGGCTGGCCCAAGTAGCACGCCACCTGATGAGACCAGAACTGACCTTAGAGATTCTAGAGGAAATACTACCACATGTGAGTGTTTTTCCCTACGATCCAAGCCGCTCGCGCAGCGAGCACAACGGGTCCGGGCAGAGCCCGGCCGCCGGAGGCGACACCGAAAACGAGATGCTAACAGACACATGCCAGTACACAGTGGCCAAGGCGAGCGTGTCGCACAATGTCATGAGTTTGTTGATTCTGCTGACGCCAGCTGTTCCATGTGAAGGCGAGAAGCCTAGGATAATGCCGAAGTTTTTGCTGCCGGCGGTTTTTCATATGTGGTCGCTGCTGCCGAGGTCGTCTTTGTATGACTTTCAGGCTTTGGACCTGGTGGCCACGTTGGTGTCGGACTCGATTTCTTCAACACTGGTGGATTTTGACAAGTATGGAATATTAACTGAGGACCAGCTGTCGATTGTGTTCACTGCGATGTTGAGGATGCTAGAGGTTCCCGTGTCGTATGTGGGGTCGCCATATATCCAATCAAATGAGACCGTTAGTTTAAAGTCAGACAGGGACAAGAAAAATAGATGCGCTCGTCCAATTGCGAACATCATAGTGTATTCGTTGTCAGCAGAGAGTGGATTAGAGCCAGACGGCATACTGGATAGATTAGAGAGTTTAATTCATGCTGTAGAAACATTCTGCCATCCATCAAACCAGGGAGGCTGGACACGCAATATCATGCAGACAATTTCGGCAATGGTAGAGATATTTCTGCTGCGGTGGAATGTCCAATTTTCAGGGGAAGATTCTACAACCTCTTCTGGAGAGTCGGTGATACCCGAAGAACGTCACTTGACAGCAAAGGTGAAAGATAGGTTTGTGTTAATATTAAGAAATGCTACATTTTTGGGCATTCATGCAAAGAGCTCGACGGTTGTTTCCAGTGCTCTTGAAGCTTTACAGGGACTGGCTTATTTATCGCCGGATTTAATCATCCCTAGATTGCTAGGCGAAGTATACCCGTCTCTGCAAGGGCTTGTGGAAACTCATCGCACAATGTCGTCATTGAAAGCATTAACTGTCTTGGCAAGAAAAATATCTCAGGAACCAAAATATGCCTTGCACATTACTACATTATTAGGACTGGCGGTTCCTGGTATCGATGCCAATGACTTGTCAAAGACACTGAATTCATTATTTTTCATCCAGGCTGTGGCCTTGAATGTACCGTTTTATGATATTAGTAACAATATGGGCTCTGGTTTGGCTATGGAGTATATTTCTGGATCGGTATCGCATTTAGAGGAACATGGCGAATTGCCAGAACTACCAGATGAGTTAGTGCCGGAAATAGTGAAATCTTCAACTGCTGCATTCGATGAGTTTGTAATTTTACTGTTGGATCGAGTGTTTGCAATGCTGGAGAACCTACCAGACAATTCCGGATCTGGTTCTGGATCATCAAAGTCTTCGAGGGATTCTCCAGAAGCCCATGTAGCAAACGCTTTACCACCAGCGATAACCGCTGTCTTGGGAGCAGTATCGCCGACTCTTTTTAAGCGCATTGTAAATCACGTTGTTGATTTCCTTGAACACAACGTTATTCACAATGCTACCGACCCGATTGCTCATATCTGTGGTTGCTTAGTTAAGGTGAATGCTGAAGTAGCATTCCCAAAACTGTTTCAAATGCTATATCATAAAATTAAAGAAGAAATCGAAGAAAACGGAGCTGGATCGACAAGAAGCGGATCAGAAATTCTCCCTCGTGATAGAGGATTAATTTGGTATCTGTCTGCCTTAAATATGTCATTAGCCCATTCATTTGCCGAGGCATTACCATTTAAAGATCAGATAATGGAAATTACTCTATTTTTACGAGAACACTGTAAGGGATCGATTGTATATCATGTTTCCAATGCCGTCCATCATACTTTAATGGCCTTGACTACTACCATTGCCAATGACTATAGTTTGGTTGCTGATGGGGTCAAAGTTGGTCTTGAACATTGGGGCGCTAAAGTTGACCCAAATGACCTGCAATTGAAGTGGCATATTCCTACGAGAGAAGAGATCGAGTTTGCCGTGGAGTTGTATACTAAACATTGTCAACTATCGGTGGATTCGATCCAAGAGGTGATTAATGACGATGATAACAATAGCGGAGCAAAGAAGTTCTCAGTTACTGAAGTATCAGACATTGTGTCTAACAATATCACCTACATCCGCACTGCAACATCAGGTATCGCTTTGTTATTTGACCCTAAATATGCCGAGAAGTTTACTCCCAATGCCGAAACAACAGCCGGTGATTCCGAGTATGATGAAAGTGAATCTCAAGAAATGGAAGATTCAGATTCTGATGATTCGGGAGATAATGATGAAGATGAACTTATGCAGGACAATCTAATTGCTGGAGATGACGACTTGGATATAGAGGGAGAAATTGTCGAACTAAAGAAGTTTCGTGAGTACCCTGTGAATTATTTTTTCGACAATGCAACTAAACTGGATGACCCGTTGTATCATAAACTCCATGAATTACGTCTTGACATTGGTAAATTTCTACACAATATTCATGCTTATTTGACAAAGAATAGGGATAATGATATTGCTTCGTTCAAGGCTGTATTGTTTGCAAGTAAAGTATGGTTTTCCGATGTTGGCATAGAAAGATCCGCTAAAACTATCGATTCACTTTGTGCATTATACACTTATGAAACTAAGCACTTCCGTATCCCAGGATTACGAAAAGAATATCCTCGACCTGTACTGAGTCGTAGAGCATATCTTTATCATTATGAAAGATTAGCTCATAATGTAGGATTACGCAAGATGACTGAGTTGGAAAAGACTCTACTTTTTGATAGTGCCAGATCTTGTCTGTCGATTTATCCAGATATTCGTAGAAATGGACAATCATCACTTGAGTCGGCAATAAAAATTCTCATTGGGTCCAGGTCACAAGTCTACCCGTTGGTATTACGAGAACTGAACATATCTCTCAAGGCACAAGAATATAATAAAGCAGAGAGTGCAGTTCGATTGTTAAATTTGCGTATCATGCAGTCATCAATTAAACGCGATTTTAAACATCTTGTTCCGTTTGTTGATTATATTAAACAAGCAATGCAGGCAGATTATCCCAGTCTCAACGCAACAGCTACTTCGCTATATAATTATTTTGCTACCAATATTCGACTTCCTCTTGATGTGGTAAGCATAAATATGGCTCCCGTCGACGCATTAAAGCCCACCGAGTCAGTTGCTATTATTGACGGTGAATACAAGTCTATTTCCAAAAAAATCGATCTGTTGAAGTCCAAGAAGAAGGAGAAAAGATTGCATGCTGAAAAAGAAATGATCAATTTAGTCAACCATCTGGCAAGCGATAATGAACAAAAAGATTTGCACTGGAAGTTAACTGCCGTAAATTCCGGTTTGTTTACATCCATCTGTTCATCTCCACAGATGCCAATTGACCCCAGAGTATTGATCCAGCTTGGTAATGGCGCGTTGAGCCCACATCCAGGAATCAAAGCTATTTGCATGCATGGCTTGTTTATGATTTCCAGCAAATTATTCAACTTAGCCAATAGTGGGTATGACTATTATCGATTTTTGTTAGACTGTGATGAAGACAATATCTTATCGGACAACGGCATCATTATTGACAGTTCGGTTTCTAATTTCCAGGAGTTATTCATTGCTGAATTAGAAAGCTTTGATAATCCTTCTTATTTTCTGGACAAGGGAAATGCAAACTATGGATGGCTTGTATGGCCAAAGAAATTTGAAGCCGATAAAGCCGCCTATAAAGATAATCTGAAATTTAGTGAGGATCATGAAAAAGCTGTTCGTGCATTTGGCTCGATGATGACAGAGGAATGGGTTGCCAGCGTTATTGCAAGACATTTAGAAGAGCCTAGATCAGAAGATGATTATTTTGATGCTACTCATGCTATCTTTTTCAAAATTGTTCTTCGTCTTATTGGTCTTGGTTTCACTCCTATCGGTATTGATGGATTTTTAAAACTTGTTGAAGAATCTTATGATCCTGAAGATAAAAATTCTCATCGATGTGTGGCCGAAATGTGTTCAGCAGTGATTGACTCTTTAAAATTCACCGAAGGCAAAGAAACAGTTGACAAGAAAGTAGGCCTTTTGGTAAAAATCTTCTCTGATGTATTGGAAAAGAATATCACTTATGATAATATTGAATATTGGAGGTCATTTGTGTGGTGGACATCCATTTATATTGATTACCGCCGTGCTTGGCAGGTTGAGAAACTCATCAATGATATCCGACTTACAACTGATGGTTCTAGTACAGGTGTCAAGGATAGCTCTAGGCTGAGTCTATTGAGAAAGTCAATAGGTTCTATTGGTTGGTACTATCAACATAATATTGACAGTATTTTGGATAATTTATGGGATAATATTACCCATCCCTTGCAGGGAGTGAGAGACGAAGTGGCTAAGACATTGGGTATTATATATTCTACCCGCCATCATGAATCATTTGGAAGAGTAGAAGATTTCCTGAATGCCAATTATCAAAGTGGAGCAGTGGGATTGTTGTGTTACCAGATGAGTGATGATTTATCAGCAAGGATCGAGAAGGCTTTTGATAGATTAGAAGCTTGGAGACTTCAAAGGGAGAGTGTTGGAAGGGGGTCATCAGAGTACGTTGTTGCTGCAAAGACGTTATCATTGTTTTTAGAGACTTTATTCAGAAAATCATCAGCAGTATCTTTAATCCCACTATTCCCCAAGACCATCATTCCTGCTCTATTGAACTTTTTGAATGTTAGAGATGAAGAAGAGTTAATGCTAGCAGCAGTTTCGTTGTTCAAGTTGCTGGGTAATATTCCGTGTCCAATGCAATATATCCAGTTGATGGTGGATATGATTCTTGATATCGGAGTTAGAGCTACAACTTGGCATCAAAGAATTAGTATCTTGTCATATATGCAAGCATTTTTTTTCAGGCAGCTATTCAAGATGAATGAACAGCAGCGGTTGTTATTGATCAATTCAGTTACTGACATGCTGCTCGATGTTCAATTGGAAGTTCGTGAACTCGCGGCAGAAACTTTAGCTGGATTGGTAAGATGTTCGCCAATTGCTGAACAAGCCAAGCTTATTGCTAGTCTCCAGATGCAATGTTCTACTTTACTTAATGAGACCAAGGGCTGGAAGACAATCCGCCGTACTCCAGCTGTCAGTCTTGCTGCTTCACCAGTCCCTAGCCGTCCTGGTACTCCTGTTTCTAGGACCGGAGTTCCTCTGAATGAGTACCAGGTTGCCATGGTTAAACGTCATTCGGCTGTCCTGGGATTAGGTGCCCTCGTCAAGGCTTTCCCATACCAAAGTCCACCGCCACACTGGATTCCTCAAGTAATGCAAGTACTTGCTGTGAAAGCAGCAAACGACCCCGGCATGGTTGGAAAGAGCGTTAAAGCCACTCTAGGAGATTTTAAGAAAACCAGACAAGATACCTGGCATATCGATTCAAAGGTATTTACATCTGAACAGCTCGAAGATTTAGAAGGAGTCTTGTGGAAAAATTATTTTATTTAAATCATTAATTAGTAATTTATGTAATATAAATAATAATAATTTGCACTGTAGGCGGACAAGTGAAGCGAGCTGGCTATACAGGTCTGGACAGTCTCAATCCCCAAAGGCAGAAAAGGGTACACTGTGCGGAAACAAAAAATATATATATTTTATTATACACAAAACATTAACTGGATGTGTGAGTTCCTCTCCTCCCGTATGCATTTTTTATTTAAACCTACACATTAATCATCATCGTTAAGCACGAATAGGCCTTGGTTGTTGATTGTCTCTACGACCAGTATTGCCTTGTCTGTTTTGACCGCCTCTCTGGTTGGATGAACGATCATTGTTGTTGAAACGGTCGTTTTGACCACTAGACTGCCCACCACTCTTGTTAGGCCCACTGCCACTACCGCTTTGTTCTGATAATTGATGGCCACCGGCAGCCAATCTTTCGTTTCTCTCGGCTAATTGAACCGCCTTTTCAGCAAGGGCTTGAGCAAGGACTTGTAAGTTTGATAATTCAACACCCTTGCGGAAGACAATGGCATTCGATTTCTGATCTAGAGCAGCAGCAATTTCCTCAGAGGCAATCATCTTAGACACGATAGCAGACACCTTACGTTCAGAAAGGTCGAAGAGAGTACCTAAAATATTCAACGATAGAGAATCGTAACATGAACCATAGTTGAAGAGATAAGTTCTCAGACCCTCTTCTTGAAGTTTGGCACTAAGCATACTCTTAATATCTTCAGAGTTACTGAGAAGAGTCCAGATCTTGATAGACGTTAATAAATCACGAGCTGATGTCCAGTCACCATTCAACAAAGCTTTACCGGCCTGCATAATGTGGTCACGGGTGTTTTCTGGAGGCCCAGTAAAAATCTGTCGGTCATGATAATCAAGCATTCTTCTGAATGGTTTGGAGATAATCTTCTTTCTGGCATCAATGGAGTTACCTAGAGAGGCCATAAGAGGAATTTCAATGAGTAGCGAAGCTGTGAGATAGACACATTCCAAAAGCTCAAGGTTGATGTGCATGTGGAATGGAAGTAATCTTTGCTTATCAGGAGCACTAACCTGGCTGAATTTCGTGACACCTTGGCCAAGAAGTTCCTTAAGACGAGAAGAAGAACAAATCTCTTGTAAAGATTGTTGACATTCTGCAATAAGCCCGATTCTGAAAGCACACAGACCAACCTGAACCAGCGCACGATTATACAACACCTGTATAGTTGGGTCGGCGGTATGGATTGACGACTGTAAATGAGACATCAGGAACAAATCACGGGCTTTAAAGTAGTGGTCGTTCAAAGCATAGTGGTAAATGTGACTCAACATGGCTTTCGATCTGAAAATAGTACTTTGTTGTTGATAGAGAACCGAACAGATATTGTCGATGAGTTCAATAGTATAGTTTTTATCAGTCAAAGAAATATCATCAGGGATTTTAGGGGTGATGAGTTGCTGTCGATTAGGAATGGCTGAGTTAGGAATTTTGGCCCACGAATCACGTTCGGACGTGATGATGACCGAAGTTGGTTTAAAGTAGATATGATCCAGCCTTCGTACTAACAGTCGGCTAAGAGCTTCCGATGTATGGGGTTGTTGGCCAGGCTTCAAACTTGATTCCAAGTACAGTTGGCCTCTGATAATGAGGTTATATAAATCTGCTTCATCACGTAATCTATCGACATATTCAGTAGTGTGAGGGTCGATATTTTGTAGAGCACGCGTGAGCTCATCATCCAGACGCTCAATGAGCGAAGAAACGCTTCCAGGGATTTCCTTGACTCCGTCGGGACCGGGCTGAGGTCCTTCTTCAAGGTCTTCAGGCTCGGGTGCTGATTCGATGACTCTATAACTAGTGGAGTTTTTGTCAAGAACCTGGAAAAGAGTACGAATATCTGATTCAGCCGCCTTCCAGTTACCAGCAGGCATGACAGCACCTGCAGAAGTAAGGTCGAATCGGATGGGGATTAACATGAGAAGAACAGAGATTTTCTGGTAAGCATTTGTAGCCACTTTGAATAATTCTTCAAGAGTCTTGATTTGCTCGCCTCTATCGGTATTCTTCTTACCTCGGGATTCGACAATGGAAATAAGGTTCTTGAAGATATTCTCTGGAGTGTATTGAAGGACTTTGCCTGCTCTGCCTACTGTAGCAAAACCATCGTTATCGTCGTCGGCAACACTTGTATCAGCCATTGCGGCAGCAGCACTACCCGCAACAGCAGCCCTTTTTGGTTTGACAACAACCTCAGCCTCAGCCTCGGCTGTCTCACCCTTCAACTCTCGCTCGTAAAGCTCGGGATCGCTTCTATAAGCAGCAATCTTGTCCTCAAAACCTTTACTGGTTTTCTTAATACGTTGTTTAATAGTATTCAATGCTCTACTATTTGAAGCATTCATCTTCTTCTTGGCCTGTTTCTCATTCTTAGACGCCTCTTGAGCGAAATCGTCAAGCTCAATCAACATGTTCACATACTGAGGAGGTGTGGCCTTGTATTGTTTGCCAGCGCGTTCTGCCAACCGGTTGATCTTGTCGAATTCACCGGAAATCGCCACCCAATCGTTAATCTTCTTAGCATTATCAATGGCTTTAATCGATCCATCAATCTCGTCCACAAGTTTGTCCTTGGCAGACTTGACAATTCTCTTGCCTTCGTCCTCAGACTCCTCGTCCGAGTCCTGGGCTGCCGCCGCGCCTCCTTTTAAGAATTGGTTTCTCATATAATAACCAGGAGTGCCCTTTTTAGCACCGCCGGCTTCTTCGTCGCCAGACTCGTCCTCGTCACTTGATTCCTCTTCAGACGAGCCCTCATCAGAGTCCTCTTCTTCGCTCGAAGAAACGTCCTTATCCTCTTCCGAGGTAGAATAAAGCTCCTCATCCGAAGATGAGCTCTCACTATCGGAACCAGCAAAGAATTTCGACATTATTTTCTTGGAAAATCGCGCTTGGTTTGGCACTGTCCAGTCGTCGTGTAATGAGACCAGTGTTCGTTCGTCTCCTACTTTTTCTTAAGGTGGATTAATTTTTCACTTTTTCGTGTGGCTTTAAATGTACGCTGCCAGTCTCTAAATTACGCTTACTGCGGCGTAATCGAAGCCGCACCTCTAGAGGACCCTGCTCGTTGGGTCTCGGTGCTGTTCACCTCCGGTGGCTGGGCTCCGCCCAGACCCGTTGCTCCGCTTCGCGGAGTTGCTTGGTTACTATGGTTAGAGGAAGGCGAGGAGTGTTTTGGGTTATCGGACTCTTACGGGCCTTTGGCGGAGGCGAACCAGAGCAACTGATGTAGATGTTAATATTACCTAACCCTTGTTTATACCTATGTAGTTTCACAAAGTAATGACTTTCTGATAGCATTTATATTATTTCTAGTAATGGTTGAGATGATTTTCCTTATATCAATCTAACCCATATTCTAACTGCTGCTGAGAAATATCTATGTCCCATACGGGCGATGAACACCGTCTCCAAGAGTATATGTCTATTACTGAACTTCAGCCGCACTTACCCCTGAATAATATTGACTGACTAGAATTCAACAAGAAATAGCTGAACTTCGGCAATAACTGGATCTCTCTATCCATATGGTGCGGGAATCCATTGCATCGTGGTAAATAAATAGGCGGTTCTAGCAGTAGTGAGATAATTAGCTAGTGAGGATCAGCAGTTTACATTGTATCTCAATTTACTGTGGTTGGTATAACTGCTGTATCATCTCCATAACGGAAGAACTTCTTACGCGGTTAAAAACTTTGGGTCCCAACCACATAAAATTTGAGAAACAGTGGAAATGTGAACCGAACCAGGGTGAATAGCAGAACTGCCACACGCGATGAGTATACGGCGAAGCAAACGAGAAGTAGTAAAAAGATGACAAGAAAGCGAATTCTAAGCGCAAACAGATGCAGTGTCTTAAGAGAGCAGTACAATTGACGAGCAAAGACGAATATGTCAGACAATGGCACAATTTAAAGATGAATGCGCGCTGCCCGTTCATCGACAGGGAATTGACCAACATACCTGAGATCAACGGATTCGACGATGAGCCAGTCGCTTACAGAGGAACTGGTCGGCATATGAAAACAACATGTCCTTGATAAACGAGATCGGGCATACATTATTGTCTTCACCATGATGTAACTCGAGTGAACCACATGCCTGCCGTGCCTTCACCACTTCAGTCTCTGGTAGTAGTGCACTACGAATCGCTTATCAACTTATCCCAAGTGAATAAAGGATCTCCAAGGAAGGCTAGTAGTTCTTATAAGCTGAAGTTCAAGAGTATAAGTAGATAACGATGGAATGGAGAAACAACAGTGGAATGAAGATTGCCCACTAGCCCAACGCTGATGGATTTAAAAGTAACAGCCGCCCCAGCTTATCCTCTTACCCGCCTGCCAAACCTTAGTTAACGCTACCTCTCTATCTCCCAACGCCTGCCAGCCTTGCGCTCTTTGTTATTGGGAACCAACCCTAGCCCGGCACGCCCTCTCTTCCTCCCTGGCAGTCCAGCCGCCGGAGGCACCAGGAGGGAGCCGCCGTCGGTACTGCACCGCTGCCGTGCTGGTGCTGGTGCTATGAGCGCCTGCTAAAAATACCTACGTAACACGGCGGCAGGCAGCTCAGTAGCTCAGCTCAGCACCAAAACGCACAGCCTGCACATTTTACTGTTATATAAATAAATAAATTCCGAGCGAGGCTTGCGACAGTAACAAATAGTTACGAAGACGACGAAGAAGAAGAAAAAGAGAAAGGGACAACAACTTTTTGACTTTGACTGACTTTGACTTTGACTGACTTGACTTTAACTTGACTTGACTTCACTTGACTTCACTTGACTTCACTTGACTTCACTTGACTTCACTTCACTTTCACTGGAGCTGTCTTTTTGGATTATTTTCAGGTCGTTTTAAATCGTCTACTGAATGAACTTCTTCTCGTCGGTTTAGTGAATCCTTTCGTTTGTATTGAATACGTTCCATTTCCAAGGTCAACGTTGTTGTTTGATCTTCTTGCCAAGGTATATATAGGTACCATTTTTCATTTATCTACCTCATAATAACATCATCAAAAATGGTTCAAGTTAAACCGTTTTCTGTTTTGGCTTATCTCGTCTTCGCGTTATCTACACTCGTCTCCTTCACATCAGCTCAAAGAATCCTCAAGGCTTCTTCGCTTGTTACTTGTATGGATAATTCAGCATTAACTGCCTCTGAATTCGAAGTCGTCTTTACACCTGAAAATCGTACTGTCAGCTACGATGTGTCGGCCAATGTAGCTATTTCGGGCAATGTCACTGCCTTGGTAACTGTCTACGCCTATGGTATTAACATTATTGAAAAACATTTGAATCCCTGTGACATGAACCTCGACCAGCTGTGTCCTTTGACTTCAGGCCAAATCGATATCCAGTCTCATTCCACTATTAGTGAAAAGATTGTTAGTCAAATCCCCGGTGTTGCTTTCAGTGTTCCTGATATCGATGCTGAAGTCTATGTTCGTATCCTTGATAATACCGGTACAATGCAAGCTTGTATCCAAGCTTCTTTCACAAATACCAAGACGGTTAACCATGTCGCCGTCAAATGGGTTACTGCTGTAATCTCTGGTATTGGTTTGTTGACATCTGCCATTTTATCCATGTGGGGTAACTCTTATACAGCTGCTCATGTTGCAACCAATTCGCTGGCACTATTTGCCTACTTTCAATCAGTTGTTATTGTCACCATGGAAGCAGTTGACAGAGTACCTCCTATTGCTTCTTCTTGGGCTCAAAACTTGGCCTGGTCAATGGGGCTTATTGAAGTTCGTTTTATGCAAAAGATTTTCCGATGGTACGTTCAAGCAACTGGTGGTACCCCAACTACCTATCTTACATTTAGAACCATTTCCATTTTTGTGCAGAGAAAGAGAAATACTATTGAGAATTATCTGAATCCTCGGTTTAGAGATTTTCTGGCCACTCATGGCCAAAACGTATCTGATTTCTTGTCTAAAAACCTTCGTGTTATTGTTAGTAGAGCTGCAGCAGCCGCCGCTTCTGGAGAAACTGCTAAAATCGATACTGTAGCCAAGAGCTCGACTACTTTGCTTGTTCTAAGAGGTATCAAGCGTATGGCATTCCAAGCCAATATTGAAGAAACATCCGTGGTTCTGACTGGTTTCACGTTTTTCGTACTTATTTGTCTTGCTCTAGCAATTATTTTTGCCTTATTCAGACTTATTTTAACTTTCAGCTTCAAAAACAGATTCGAGTATTTCAGGTCAAATTGGAAAGCAATGCTAAAGGGTACTCTGCTTCGATTGGTTTTTATTGGCTTTTCTCAATTATTGATTCTCTCCCTATGGGAGTTTATTCAAAGAGATTCTGCCGCAGTGATTATTCTCGCAGTATTTTTCCTCATCCTTTCAATAGGAATCTTGGCCTGGAACTCGTTTAAGGTCTTTATCATTGGCCAGAGATCTATTGCTACTCATGATACCCCTGTATACCTTTTATATTCTGAACCAGAAGTTATCAACAAGTACGGATTCTTATACACTCAGTTTGAAGGAAATCATTACTACTTTATTGCCCCCGTGTTAATATACACTGCAGTCAAAGCATGTTTCATTTCGTTTGCCCAATCTAGCGGCAAGACTCAGGGAATCGCCATTTTTCTCATTGAACTGGCGTTTGTTATCCTTGTTGGTTGGAAGCGACCGTACATGGATAAGATCACAAATGCTATAAACATCACAATTGGCAGTGTTCTCACTCTGAATGCGTTCTTTTTTATGTTCTTTTCCGATCTATTTGGCCAGCCCATGTACGTATCATCGATTATGGGAGTTATTTTCTTCGTTGTCAATGCAGCCTTTTCATTGGTGTTACTCCTATTCACTTTGATCACCTGTATCATTGTTATTTTCTTCAAGAATCCTGACTCCAGATACAAGCCAGCAAAGGATGACCGTGCCTCATTCATCCAGGAACAAGGCAAGCCAAATCCAGACGTCTTAGGCGAGTTTACTGCGTTGGGTGATGCCGCCAGAGCTGATCATGACGACGCTGGTCTACTACATGCTTCACCAAGAGGCCCTGGCGATAACGTGTCAATAGTATCGTCGGACCCGTTTAACGAAAAACGTGGTTCTGGCTATGATAATGGTTCGACATACGAAGAGACAGAGGCAAGCAGTACACCGCCCACGGGTTCAAAACAAGATGTCAAAACAGCTTGGGAACCATTAACGGAGTAGTAACATCACTACCGGTCTTGCATTATTATTATATACAAATATTTATAGAAAATTTCGGATTGTTTTTATGTATCGAACAGGATTATTTTTGTCACTGTATTGCGGGGCCCGGGCAGCGACGCCAGGTAGGGAGGGAACAGGGGGTGTATATTAATTATTAGACTTTTTTGATTTGGTGGGGTTGGATGATTTGTGCGTGTTGAATTCTGATGTTTTCCTCATTGATCGATTCAAGCGGTTCAAGTTCTTTTTCTATACGGGTAAGAAGCTGCTCAATTTTAGTGGTGGATCCGGGTGTCATTACGAGAGATATTAGTTTTCTCATGATCTGAGGAGTCAGAGAATCGTGCGTGTCCTTTTTCAGTTGGTTAACAACCGGATCATGTTCCCACTGGAGATGCCCAGGAGTGATTGCAAAGCCATAGCCTACTACGTCCATTATATTACTAACCACATTTGATATTGTAAATGAGTCTAATGAAGAATATACGTACTCCTCGTTGACGTCTAGTTTGGATGCCCATTCTGCTCCTTTATCTTGGCGGTGAGGATATCTTGGATCAACGTAGTTTGGAGTCGACAGATAAGGGATTCTTTGAACAATTCGTCGATACTTTGGGAAGTCATACCATTGTAACCATATTCGATCGGCAACCAACGGTAGTATAGGACGAGCATTCTCATTAGTGCAGATAGTACCATTACCGGGGCACAGGAACAATCCACCAATTACTGTGTACGGGACATAGATGTTCATATTTCTTTTTGCATACTTTTTCTTACGAACAGCTCGAAAACACATTTGGCTATTCATACACATGTCGGTTGCCCAGATGATGTCAGTATTTCGGTCAGTGACTATGAACGACTCCATATCGACTACTCCATGGTCGCAATGAGAAAGTCGAATGTGATGAAGCATAGGAAATCCGTAAGTGTACTGTCGTTGAAGGCGAAATCCAGTGTAAGGGAATAAGAAGTTTTCGGCACCAGGGTCGCAGACTTTGTCTTCACGTAATAACCAAGTACAACATATGAAATGAATAAGAGTTAAAAATACAATGCTTTGGAGTAAGATCATTATTAGCAAACATGTTAGAATCTTTGAAGATAAAAACGGTACATCTGAAGAGCGAATCGAACACATTTTGATATAAATGTGGAATCAATATACCATATTTCCAATCTAGCCCAGAAAACGTTCCCATAATATTTATAAAAAAAAGAAATAATAAATAGTATAACCCCACAAAAAAACATAAAACAGATACTTCAAAATACATAAAATCGTTAGGAGAAAAACATAAATGGTAAAACGTTTTTATCCAACGACGGGAGATCCAAAAACCGGTCGATCTAACACATGCCTGGCCTGCACTTCAACTTCTGCCCATACTTCTAGGGCCCGCTGTAATGAATCATTATCGACTTTTATGTTAAAGTCCAGAAGGAATAATAAAGCAATTTCCAATCGATATAAGTCGGCAGTTGAGACACCGGCGGCCATTGCGAACCTAGATTGGCCGTGGTTAAGATCTTCAATACTTTTGCAAGCTACTCGGATAGCTGCTAGTACCAGTCGATGAACGCTGAGATCTGTAAGGGGGATAGTTTGAAGGATGATGCAGAGACGATATATATATAAACCCGCCGATAGATAGACAGCTGTAGATGACGGGCAGTATTTGTATAGCCGTTGAAGATACTTTTGCACAGTAATTTGTGGGGCAGATTTAGACCAGAATCTTCGAGCAATAACAATTTTTTGTTCTTGGATAGACGACATAGATCCGGCCGATGGACTTTGTCGGAGTGACACTGGAGATGCACAAGGAGATGATGGTAGTGATGAAGTTGATGTCGAGCCATGTGGTGTAGTGGTAGCTGACCATACCATTGACCTTTTAAGTCGCAAATATTCATCCTGTAAAGTGGTTCCTCCTTGAAGAACTAATGACGCTACTTCGGCAGCCTCTGCTAGCAAAGAAGTTGATTTTTTTTGCCTCCTTATCATTGCCTGTTGGTTGAAGTTGCCGGCCAGACTGCCAGAATGGTGGCGAACATCCGAGCCAAGTGACCCCGGGCTAGACGGGGATAACATTTCATAATCATCATCTTCGGGCTTTACAGGACCCAAATTGGATAGCGATGCCCCTGCAGACGAACCTCCACCAGAAGCTCTCCTATCCATTGAAAACGGAGATATATCACTATACCGATGTGACGACTGTCTTCGAAAGTTTTGAAAAGTACCAGATGAATTCGACGAGGGAGGCGGTACATTACCCGTATGCAATGGAGTAGTAGTACTAGTGGTTGTGGCCGTCACCGCACCAACGCCGCCAGTACTCGTGCCATAGCCGGCCTCACTCCCACTGTCTATGATGTTACTATCACCATCGTCATCTATAACTACAGGCGAATCTCGTCTATTCAGTAATAGATTCTCATGTAGCTTTATTAAACTTGTGAGGGATTGATGGAGATAGAAGAGGGCTTGTTTAGGCGTTATTGAAACGATATCAGGTTGTGAAGAGAGGGGAGGAAAAGATTCATTATCAAATATCGAACTATCATCTGCTGATGAAGGAGGAGCAGGAGGAGGTGTGGCCATTGTCGTCGTATTAATGTTTGTGGCCGCCTCGGTGGTGACTGTGTCATCTAAAGGCTGCTGTACTACTTGCGTGTTATTGTTGGCAGAAGCAATGACAATATTGGGATCCATTGTCACATTTTCTTCATTACTACTACCATGATTATGCTGTCGTTCTACAGTCATAATATTGGAAATTTGGATTCGTGGTGACGATGATGGTAATGCAAGTGAAACGGAGCACACCCTCCAGCTTAATCAATGAAACCTTGTTGTCTAACAATAACTTTCCGATTATTCTTTATAAATCCATTTACTAGCAGAAGTAAATCAATTGATAGATTCCTTGCGAAAAAAAGAGAAAATGATAATGAACTGAATAGTGAGTTATACGCTGGGACGTGATAAATCGTGAATGAATGTGATGTAAACTGTTGAACCTTGAATATACTAGTACCTTGGTAAGGTTTGAATCTCTCCTGAGTTGAGTTTTAGGTAAATAACACACGAACACAAGACGTCTGTGTACGAACGAATTAGTAGTAATATCACAGTGGGCCGGAAGGTGGAAGTCGCTTCTATCGTTTTTTTCAAATGTATCCAGGACTCGTCTTCTGTCTGTTCTGGTAAAGAACCTAAGCCATGTAGTAAGTAACACAGTAGTAGGCAAGAAACCTGGAGATATATTTCTTTTGCCTCTCTCTCCTTTATCAATATTACAAGGATATGAATCGAAAAAAGGTGTTCAAACTTGAAATAACTGAGTAAAGAAAGACAGATTTATATCTTGAATAGTAGTTGTGGTAGTGAATATAAATACGAAAAAGTTAAATTATCTCGTGTCAGGTGCTGAAAAGCAATGCCTGGGACCAAATGTCCAGCCTTTTTTTTACTACATAATTATGCACCATATCGGCACGGCTGTTAAAGGGTCCAAACGGTTGGAATCGCGGGACAGTGCAGCTAGAGCTGTAAGCAGTAAATAGAGTGACAGGCTGGCGCAGTTGGACCCTGACTGACATGCTCATGATCCAATTAACATTAACATTCATTAACTTACACGACCCTAATAGGCTGTTCCGTCTGGTTCCACGGCCCGCTTCTCACAGGTCAAAAGCAGATATAAGCGCATATGCAGGGAACAACATTGGCTGACCCTTGCTTGAAATTAACAGTAAAAGTGGCTGATGGATAGATAACTCCGAGCAGAAGAACCTGGTAACGAGTATTTGTTCCATCCGCTGCTAACGTATCATAGCAGTAAACCAACATGGATATATGGACGAGGTACGAAATGATTGACGGTTCTGGACAGAGCCCAGCCGCTAGAAGCATGGAGAATACGAGAAAGAAGTGATGATCTACTAATAGTTTTTATGACATTAAACATAAAATAAATTATTTAATAGATTCTGAAAGGAGGACCCATACTGGACTTGATGACCAGAGATCCAACGTTCTGCCAGTGCTTCTTCAACAAGGAGACCAAGAAGTTGGAGGCAAGCATGATTTGAGAGACAATGGCATCCTCTTCCATATCGACATTACCAACGGCAACAGCCAAACACAAGACCTTTTTCAATTGGAATTTGACGGTAGACTTGACTTCAGTGATTTTGGCACCAAGGTCCTCGTTGTGGGAAACGGGGGTAGGGAATTTACCGGCCTTTGAGAGCTGGGGTCCAAGAAGACGGGGGACTTGCTTGATAAGAACTTCGGAAGCAACGAAAGCGTTGTACTTCTTGGCAAGCTTCTTGATGAGCTTCTTGTTCTTGTTGAGTTTCTTCAAATCCTCAACAGACATGGCGTCGACACCAACAGACTTGGCACGGTCACAGTCAACAGCGTCACCGAAAACACAGATAGTCATGTTTGGACGAGGGACCTGAGGAAGCTTGATGGTACCCGAGAAACGCTTGTCTCTTTGAGGGTCATAGTTCTTAAGACCAACTTGGAGCTCAATGGTCTCCAAGAAGTTTCTCTTCTTGGTCTCAGATTGCTCCAAGAGCTGGTGGACATTGTTACGGACTCCTGCGACGGTAATCTTAGACATTTTTGTTTTGTTCTGAATACTTTGTCTCCCAAAAGAATTGGTTCTACTCCGTAGTTCTGTGAAGAAAGAAAAGTCAAATGTCAACGTGCGTGAAGTGAAATTTTGTTAAATCGTAGATTGAGGCCATGGCGCGGCTGGCACTGACTCGTATTACCTTATTAGGCAATTTCGCAGTCACTTTCACTATTGCGTACGGCTGCGAAGCAGGCACACTCAAACAGCCGTTTGGACAGAGCAGTGAAATATGCAGGGGAAGTAGGAGTTCAGCTTCCGGGGGCCAGGCAGATGGGGTTCTGACCACGGGGTCAACCGTGAAACATCTCACAGAGCCAGCACAACAAGTCCTTATGAGGGGGATGTGTGCCTCCTCCTCCGACGCCGAGCTTACCTGGACCCTTTGCTCGCTACGCTCGTTATTTTTCAGTTTGATATGACCGCGTTGTCCGATGTCAATTGCATACCCTAACCTTTATCCGGAGTAACTGCCGGTCCTGGCTCCGATCCCCACACTTCTCGCCAGGGGTATATATATGTATGGACAATTATTCTCTACTTTCAACATCAATTGTCCAGATGATATGACTTCGAAGTTCTCTCCTATTACTGGTAACAAGTTTTCTGGCAGAAATGATGTTATCAAGGCACTGTTCAATCTGTTTGATCCGCTGCAAGCGGCATTTTCCCCCGAAGGTGCAATGGTCCAGGTAGACCAGAGCGGTGCCATTTTTGATAAAGCCGCTGTTTCTTTAGAAGGGTTCGCTCGTCCATTGTGGGGCATTGTGTCTTATGCTATTGGTGGTGGTGAGTTCGACAATTGGGAGTTGTTTCATAGGGGAATATCCAATGGAACCAATCCGGATCACGATGAGTATTGGGGTGATATAGCGGACATTGATCAGAGACAGGTGGAATTGGCTGCTATTGGCTTTGCGTTGGCTACTGTTCCTGAGTATTTCTGGGATCCATTGAGTAACGAGGCAAAGGAGAATGTTAAGAGATATCTGATAATGGGTAGAGAGAGAGACCTCCCGGAATGCAATTGGCATTTTTTCAGAATATTGATAGACTTGGGCTTGAACCGGATCGGAGCGTGTTATGACGCAGAAAAACTCAGTAATGAAAGCTTTGAAAAAATCGATAGGTATTACATTGATAAAGGATGGTATAGGGATGGAGACCCAGAAGGCGAATTATACAGAATAGATTACTACAATCCGTTTGCTATGCACCTTTATGGACTTATCTATGCTACGCTGGAACCGAATGATACCGAACGATGTAACCGATACCGACAACGGAGCAGAGAGTTTGTATCTGAATTCATCAATATGTTTGCTGACGACGGATCAAATGTACCTTATGGTCGTAGCTTAACTTATCGCTTTGCTTGTGGTAGTTTCTGGGGTGCATTGGCATTTGCAAATGAAGAAGCGTTACCATGGGGAGTTATTAAAGGGTTGTATCTACGTCACCTTAGATGGTGGTCGAAACAGCCAATCTCCATGTTGAATACAAACATATTGTCCATTGGCTACTGTTATCCAAATACTTTATTCTCCGAAGCTTATAACTCTGCATGCTCTCCATATTGGGCTATGAAGGCATTTTTACCTCTGGCTTTACCAGAATCACATCCATTCTGGTCAGCAGATGAAATAGAGCTTACACTTCCTAAACGACCAGTACCTTCACCTGTACCTGGATTCGTGTTTATTCATAATCCAAGGAATACGGTTATGTTGGTGTCGGGACCGGAAAGAAGGGGTATGCGGTTTGTGGCAGAGAAGTATAACAAATTTGCATATTCAACAAGATATGGCTTCAGTGTAGAATCTGATTCTGAGCGATTTAATGAGGGAATCTTTGATAATATGATTGCCTTCTCTGATGATGACGCACATTATAGAATACGCGAGAGGTGTAATCTGGCTAAAATATCCGGCTCCATTTTATACTCTCATTGGAAGCCTTGGAAAGATGTTGATGTTGACACTTGGCTTATTCCTTTCGCGCTATGGCATGTGCGAGTTCATAAAATTCGATCGGCAAGGCAGTTATCAACGATTGAAGGTGGTTTCTGTGTTCCATTAGCTGACTTTAGCACTGATATTAAACAGGAGGGTGTTGGGCTTGCTCTTGTTAAAGCTGCTGAGGATGTCAGCGGTATAGTGGACCTGTCTGCAAAAGAAATTAGAACAGGTCGCGTTCATAAGCCAGAAGGAAACACTAACCTCATGTTCCCAAGAACACTAGTTCCCCAACTGCGAGGAACAATTACTCCAAATAAGGAACATTTATTTATTACTGCTGTGCTAGCATCTCCAGATATTAATGCCGGTCTAGAGGCATGGAGCAGCCCGCCCTTGGCTCCTGACATTCATAATCTAGTTGAATTGGCCAAGCAGGCTGAAGTAATCGGAATAATGAGATAACAAATATATAGTCATATAGATATAGAATTTTGAAACGTTATGTTATGTGATAAAACTGTTATACGTGCAGGGGAAATGACAGGTCGCACAGGACACGAAGAAAATAACATTGTCACATTCCAAACCTGGGATTCATTTATGACCAGTCGTGAATTATAAACTCCCAAAATTAATTGCAGGGATTTCTTTCAAATATATATAGCCGATGAGTCTCTATTTAATATATTATCAAATTTAGTTACCTTTTGAAAATGAACAACGACAGAGCCGACTTTACTAGGGTATTACGCCATTTTGCTATTCAGGTTTGCGCTGTGGGTGACATGGGCAAGTGTATTGTTTCTCTGCAAAATATATTATAATACTAACACGCTGTAGGAGTGACGGTTCAAAACCTTTGGCTGAAAACCAAACAATTCTACGTGGAGGGAGATGAAGCTACCAAGGAAAAAATTTGGAAATCATTTGCCAGCTCACATAATTATAAGTTTACTGATGTAGACCCTTTAGGCCCTCTCGACTCTGATGCTGTGCGAACGCCGTCGTTATTTGGGATGAAAGCAAATGCCAAGGTGACTATGCCAGAGCATCTAAAGTATAGATGGCTGCTGCTCACAGAAAAACAGCAAGGAATTGACAATGTAGGAATCCGACGGACTTGTTTTCCATTTAAGCTCATTACTAACTTTTCCAGATTCGTGAAGATGATATGACATTGCTTGCCTTCATCGTTAGATTTGCTGGCCCTGTTTCTGAGCAAGAAATTAAAACTGGTTATATCAGCAGCAGAGTAACGGCTGGGCTTCGAAACCTCCTCAATTCAGGGCTTGTGAAAATTGTCAGACAGGTTGGAACAGATGACTATGAGTATGTTCATAAATTTTATATGCCGTTGCATGGATACGAGGAGATCAAGTGGAAGGACGTTAGAGATCTTGTTCTTCAAGAATAGTAGTAGCAGTATATAGTACTACCAAAAATAAATGGATGCTGTTTGATGCTATAATTTACGGTGCCAGAGGAATAAATATGGTTTAATCACCGCTTGATTTGAAAGCAGACGACCTTAACTGGCCCCCTGAATATACCCCCTTCGTAACGCCGCACCTTACCTGCACCGGAAATCTTAAAGCACTATTTCTTTTCACTACGCTGCTGCTGCGTTATTGCTGCTACTCAGTGTGTTTTCACGCTTGTATTTGGTGACAATTATCACCCCGGTCGGCGCCTGATCGCAGAAAATGGGTTTCCTAATAAATGCACTAAAGCCCGTAATAGCTCTGAGACCAATGTTGTCTCCTCTAGTCCTGTATTTACGGAAATTTAGTACTGCCTCACACCTTCTTGGCAAAAAGAGGTCAGCTTCATCTAATAAATGGCTTGACCGTCAGGGAAAAGACCACTACACAAGAGAAGCCAAGTTGCTTGATTTGCGATCTCGGGCTGCTTTTAAGTTGATAGAATTAAACGATAAATTCCGACTATTCAAGCCTGGCATGACGGTAGTTGATTTAGTAAGTCTCCTGAACTCTATCTAGAAATGAACCAAATCAAGTCACATTCTAACTCAATCTTTAGGGCTTTGCTCCAGGTTCATGGTCACAAGTTGCAGTGGACAAGACAGCCCCTAGAGGCCGGGTCATTGGTTTGGATATTCTGCCATGTCGCCCACCTCGAGGAGTAAGTTCTATTCAAGGGAACTTTCTCAGTAGCAGAGTACAAGCCGAGCTTAAGTCGCTGCTAGCTGATCCCTATTTAGGACGTCCGTTTCCGCCGAGAAAGATCCTCGAAGAAGGCGAACAGGACGCAGAAATAGGGGCCCTTGATTCCGGCGATGAAGCTGAACCGGAGGCTAATTTCAGCTATATCGATCGCGAACGTCATGCCGTGGCCGAGGCCACAATTCAGCCGAATGCTGTTTTATCCACTTCCCGAGACTCAGTGGATCTGGTGCTAAGTGATATGTGCGATATTTTCCCCCAAGCTACCGGTTTCTGGCTCAGAAGTGTTAACGACCCTTATATTAGGATGGCAAATACTAGTGGACTAGATGTCAGAGATCATGGAGCAAGTATTGTACGTATCTGCCCTATTCTGCCTCCGGCGGTTCAGTAGCTTTGTAGCGGAGAGGACTTGGTAACAGCCACTCATTTGACATTAACTAACCATATACATGAGGATCTATGCGACGCTGCATTGATGTTTGCTATAGATACACTCAAACCGGGTGGTAACTTTGTGTGTAAGTTTTTCACCGGGTCTGAAGATAAGTTTTTGGAGGCTCGACTTAAGAAGGTATTTGCCAAGGTAAGGAGAGACAAACCTACTGCGTCAAGGAGAGAGTCAAAGGAAATGTACTTTATTGGTCTCAATAAACGGGCCACCGTCACGAAGAAGGAGGTGTTTTACGAATGACAACAACGCTCCGTGTATTTATCTATTTATTTATTTTGCATAAGTAACCAATTAACCAACTGCTTTTTATTCAGCAAACAAATGAATCAGCGGATAAGTAAACGAAAGCGAAGTTATTCAATCAACAGTACCACAATACAGTGCCGATACTCACATGAATCGAAACAAGGATAATCTTAGAAATGTGGCCTCCTTTTATAGATTTTCACTGTGGAACGAACAGGTGGGAGAGGCTCTGCTAGCAGGACACATAGTACTCTTAACAGGTAACAGAAGTGAGCCTCTAATGATTATCATTTCTATTGGCTATAGATCAGTGAGAACTTTATTCGAAGATCTATATTTTGGGCGACTGTAACTGTCAGAATGAGAGCACGCATCTATACTCCTTAATTGGATAACATTGGTTACAAAAAAAAAAGTTATCTCTAATAGTCTAATCGGCGGGCTGGGCTATTATCTTTGTTTCGAATTAAAAGTCTATCTTAGCCAATTCTCGTATACTGCGAAGGTAAGGTACGTCTGTTGAAACCATTCGCCCCTTTCGATACTGCCCCCATTGGTCGGCACAAGGGAATTTGTTAGTGATACAGAACTAGTTCGCACCAGGCGCTATGGGCCTATCATCTAGAGAGTAATGTAGAATATCTGTATTTGTGGCTGATTTCTTCTAGAGCTCGATGTTGGAAAGCTGCGAGGCTCGCAATGTTTAAACCCACAGGTAAATACATATATTTATAGATACAAAGAATAAAATCAGAAGCCACTAATACGCGACAACGATTGTTCCTGCATCCTATATTTAGTCGTTTCAAAGTTCTTGCCATGAATAAGATTCAATTTTCTTTTATTGCTCGCTACCTCTACATCCCGTCAGGAAAATAACGTCAAAACCTCGTTAGTCTTCCTCTAAATAGCTCTCATATAAATCATATAGCTTCATTCTGTATTTGGAAGTAAATATATCTATAAGCCAGAGCGACTTGGATGATTAAAGAGATTCACAAGTCTTTGACTGGATTTTGGTAGAAAGCCAGAATTTGAAGCAAGGGATCCGGAACCGAGAACCGAGCACCGAGCACCTAGAATCATAACCAGAGCCCAGAGCCTAGAATATAGAGCCAACAATCAATCCAGAATCAGGCAATATGAAAGCCAGAATAGCCAGAGGATTCAACAGTGAACAGCTGGCTCCGAGTAGGAGAATACTGTTGTGTCACAGCCAAAATCACCATCCAGTAGCCAAGACTATCTCCAGGTCAGCAAGGTCAATCCATTCTACTGTAAGTAATGTTATTATCATGTTAAAAACCCTTCCAAGCTCTTTTAACAATTGCGTTCATAGTCATCGTACTCGTGGCGATTATGTTGTGGCGAAATTGCGAGTCAAAACAAACCTAAAGAGGCACCCATTTCACGAAATATGAACCGTTTTCCGTGGTTTCTTTCCCATTTTATACTATTTATAGTCTCTGGAAGCCAAGAAATTGGTCCTTAGACCTCATAGCATGCTATTTCAGTCGTTTCGATGTCATACTCAGCCTCCGGGAGCCAGTCTCTGGGCTCCAAAACACAAAAATCGCACACCCTAACCCATGAATACACGTGATTCTATCGCGTTTCGCCGAGCGTTCGTACGCATCTATCCTTTTGCAGCGCATTGCAAAAGATTAACCTAAAACACTACTCCACTTCAACTTTAACTCTTATCATGCATTATCATCGGCTCTTCGATAAAAATGACCGATTACATGTCATTTTTATACCATTTTCTATCATTTTACAACATTTTATATCGTTTCCATTCTCAGATCTAGATTAATTAGAAGACCTTGCCCTTGCAAAGCGGCTTGGATCCCTTGCCCTATTCCCAAGAACTATATAAAT
>JAJMAW010000152.1:0-25337 GCA_030565085.1 Sugiyamaella pinicola
CTGCTCTTTGAGATGAGCCAAATCTTCCTCCTGTTGGTTTAGTCGCTCCGCGATGGCTGGAGAACAGTCCATGGGCTCGTCCTTGTCGCTATCATCGAGGTGGGAGCTGAGTGGCATAAGCAAATTTTTAACCAACTTGGTGGGGGAAAGCCTCACCTTGTCGAGTTTTGTCTTGTGAACGCTTGCGCGGACGGAGTTTCTGGTGGAACTGATTGTTCCATTGCTTTTAGCACTTCTCAATCTAGTGGAAATAGCCTCAGTTGGCGTATGAGAGTCGGGAATCTGGTTAATTCCCGGCTCCTTAGTACCCCCTTCTGACATCGTGAAAAAGTTTTCCTGTATGTCAGTTGATCGTCTTCAACCCTCGATATAGTGATATAATACATCTGTATAGAATATGTTTGATGAAAACTTACAAGCCCCTCTCACCTCCCCTGTTTTCTTTCTTCATTATTCATCATTTTGATCCTCTTACTGTATCCACATACCATACTAGCGACAACTACATAAGTCCAGCATAATAAACTAATCTGACTTCAATTACCACAGAACCAGTAGCCTTATGCCTCGCTCAGTTGCTCTTATCCACGAACAACTTTGAGCTGGATATGGATTGATCAACCAAGAATTTTTCAATTTGTAATAGGCAAGAAAGAAATATCCTACTTTTGAGTGCGCTTCTGTTAGAAAAGTGACGGAAAGTGTAATTTAAGGGATTGACATGTATATTTAGTAATATAAAAAAATATTTTCCTTTGTATAATTATGAGAATGGAATGAATCGATAGCTGTCCAAGTACAGAAAACACGTTTGGCGAATTCAGGCTAGCGAATTTGAAATGTACCATTCTGTGTTTATAATCAATAAAATTTAAATATAGCTATGGATTAAAAACTAAGATGGAGCTTCCTTCAGCCCTCTATAAAACGAAATTCACTTCATGCTATATATATACTCTTTTATAGATTAACTTATTCTACCTGTGCTATTGTTAGTATTAACGCACTCACTAGATATCAAAAAGAAGAAATCAAATCGTTCATAAACTAAAAATCAGAAAAATAGGCAATAACTGTTATCCGCAATACCGAAGTTTGGAACAGGTCTGTGAGAATTTTTTTCATCATAAAAAAGAAACGATACCATTCATCTTTTTTTTTACTTACAAGACAACTAATGACAATTTCGAATTCAATATTGAAGTAAAGAAAGAAAAGAGACTGCTGTGAAAATTTCATATTTGTAGTGAAGCGAATAGGATTTAAATGCACGTGACCATGGTCATTAAAGGTGGTTAGATACCTACCTTATCTGAAGGGAATATATAATCGATCCCGTATATATATTATAGTATCGATAACATTAGTGATGTGGTCGGTCTGTTTAGCCTAATAATAGTAGATAGATCACCGGGTTTCCAAATTTCAATGCCTGTCAACAGACCCTCAATTTACCCCTGAAATCGCTCAATCGAGGACATATAGGTACTCTATTTAATAAGGTCTATTAGTTACATTTATATTAACAGCACAATATATTTTTGGTTCTAATCGCATATAATATTCATTTTCTACTCCTAGGTACTGGTGTTATCAGGGTCAATCGCTTCGACAATAACCATGCCCAAAATTGATGCTGGTAGAGCATGCAGAAGATTCATATGAAGTCCCTTGACCGTAGATCTAAAAACACCGACTTCTCTTATTAAATTTCTTGCCACTTTCAGTACGCTCTGTTTATCATCAGGACGGAGTTGGTCTATCTCTGCAGCAACAGCAACTTGAGTTCTAGTCTTGACTACCTGAAGAAAGTTGGTAGCTGTACAAGCAATTGCAGTTGCTACTGTAGATGAGAGAGCATAGCATACTAACTGATTGGAAGTGTTTTGCTCCCCTAAATCCTTGCAAAAGGTTCGTTTAGCATTTTCCTGCTCGGTTAGTAAGACGGAGTATGCTAAAACATCTACCCTCGAGGTTCACTTGTGTGATACCGTCCTCGCTCACGAGTCCCGCACCTTTAAAAAACCGCTCGCGAAGCGAGTACAAAGGGTTCTGGTGGAGTTCAGCTGCCGGAGGCAGCGAAGGGGTCAAGCGAAGGCGTCAAACACTTACGTAACTGCTCCACCAAATGACAGAGAACGGCATGAATACAAATAGCCCCTGAAAGTTGTTAGATTTTCTGCGAGGCTGTGGATAGAATCGCACTTACCATCCAATAGCCTCGATAGAATCCAAGCATCCCCTCGTCACGTTTTATGACTTTAATCAAATTGATCGCACTCTCGCGTCTGGAACTATTAATCACTTGAAGTCTCGCTTTTAGGACTTCCATAGGTGTCCAAATAGTACTGCTCAGAATCTCTGCTATAGCACCACTAAGAGCATAATTGGACAATGACGACTCTCCTAAATAAGGACTGAGTTCGAGCTTAGCTGTCCGATATGATGTGACATAAACTGTGAACGCTGGAGCAGTGAGAAATACAGAAGTTCCCAATCCCCTCCAGTAGCGAACGAATGGTAATTTATACGACAAATTTGTAGACGTCTGCTGGAGGGTGAGCAGAGTATCAACTGGCACCGTTAGGAACGGCTACAAACAGAATATTACGAGTGATGACTTACACGGATGGAAAACGATTTCGGTCACTATCGACGAGGCACTATTGATAGAGGTTAGAGCTTTATTCTTACAAGCTATATACTGTGAGTGGCAGGCGAGTCAAGCAGACAACAAACATGGGCAGAGCGGCAGCAGGATATACACAGCTATCAAGGGTAGAAAAACAAACGTACAGTGATGCCTTTATCGTTCCGGAATCCATTCTATTATGCCCAGGCTTAATGCCTGGTTGACAGAGCTACTTCGACCGTGACTAGCAAAATCAAAAACTGCCGGTTATAGGGTTTTATTACTTGGTGAAGCTCGTTAGGTTCGGCTCGACTTCGAGGTTCACATGGTTTCATATCACAAATTCAGATTCCGATGTTGAGATATTCGGTCATTTCTACCAGCCCTTTAATCAACGGATTGAGGCAGACTTCTCCTGGATTTTTAGGTCCAAGGTACCTGATTCACTCGAATGATCTAGCTGGTCGTGCATTGCTCTTTTCTCGGCCAGTTGTATCTAGAGCAGCCAAGAAAGTGGTCAAGCAAGAAAATACGCAAAATTGGGAGAGTACTATCCCCCCCCCTCCTGAACCTAAAGATACTACCACGCCGTTAACAAATGAAGAAAAGATGACCTTGATGGAAAATCACCCCGCAGTACGCAAGTTCCCTAGATTTATGCGTAAATATGCCGTACGGTTTGTCAATGCGCCAATTTCTCATGTCACTTCATTTCTCATTGTCCATGAAATAACTGCCATTGCACCACTATTTGCTTTGTGGAGCTTATTTCATCATTATGATTTTATCCCTCCAGGCTTGCCTGATTGGCTTGTTTCTAATGGTGTCAATTTCATCAAAGTTTTGGCAGAACGAAATCATTGGGATAATATAGCCATTGCTGCCAATACTTCAAAAATAATTGTCGAAGGAGCAGCTGCTTACGCGGTAGTTAAAGTTCTTTTGCCGGTAAGAATTGCATTTTCTTTATTCTTAATGCCCTGGTTTGCTAGAGTGTTCGTTCTGCCAATTACTAGTTTATTGTCTAGGATGTGGCCAAAGAAAAAGGGCGGGCCAAAGAGAGAAGAAAGCGAGGGGCTAGAAAAGCAGCTGACTGGCGACGTCAAAAAGAAAAATATAAAAAACGACGACTCCACTCGTCCTACTCTGTAATTTATCAAGACATTATATATTTACAGTTATATTTACAAATACTTACATTTAGTGATGGTGATGTAGTACATCATCACATCTATGACAGAGTTGTCCTTCTTGCTCTGCGGTAAACTGCCAGCATCTAGGACATTTATTCAACGCTGGAGGAGCAACCGTGATAGTCACTTTGGAATCGTCAATGATGGAGTCTGAGCTGTATGTCCAATTGAGGCCGTTTGGAAGCGCGTCATTAAGGTGAACCTTGGAAGTTATGAAAAGCTCTCCTAGATATTTCTGATACTCGACAATTTTGTTATAAAGAGAGGAACCCTTTTCAACAGATATATATACTGAAGAACCTAAGGACGAACGAATAGTCTTATCAGCTCTTCCATACTCCATTACGTTATTAACCAATCCTCTAAGCCTCATTAATGTTTCAAAATCAGCATCGATCTGTGGGTTATACCATCCAGAGGGAGCAGTGAACCAGCCGGCTTTAAAGGGTGAATCATGTTCTTGTCGAATGTATTCAGGACATGAATCCCAAACTTCCTGGCTTAATAATGGTGTGATTGGTGAGAGAGATATAACGTACACTTGGAGTACTTGAGCGAGTACATACTGAATCGACGCTCTTGCTAAGCTATTCTTCGAATCAGCATATAGTATATCCTTGACAACATCAAAATAGAACGCCGAGAGTTCAACACTGAGATGATTCTGAATCCGTTTGATCACCCGGTTGAACGATAGACTATCATAGTCTTGAGAAATATCTTTAGTTAACTGATGAAGACTTGAAAGTGTTTTCTTATCAATTGGACGAAGCTGGTCATAAGATGGTACTGTAAGTTCCTGATCAAGGTTACCCAATAAAAATTTATAACTAACACGGAGCTTCTTTAACAGAGAAGAAACTTGAGATATGATGACTGGGGAAAGGGAAATATCCGAAGTGTAATCAGATTGAGCAATCCACAACCTCATTCCATCGATACCAAGGCTGTCTTTTCTATTACGTCCATTTACGAGTTCGTCTGGAGTAATGACGTTTTTCAGAGATTTAGACATTTTCTGACCCTTGGCATCGAGGACGAATCCGTGAGTTACAACATTTTTGAAAGGAGCTAAAGCAGGATATTTATCAGACACGGCGATTTTAGTTAATAAAGATGATTGGAACCATCCACGATGCTGATCGGATCCTTCGAGGTAATAGTCAGCAGGTGGTTCACCTTGCCTATTGGGAAGCATTGTCCAACTGGTGCCGCTGTCAAACCAAACATCCATGGTTTCAGTCCCTCTCCTATAATAGGCAGCCTCTGAAACATATGATTCAGGCAGCCATCGAGTCATATCAGTTTCATGACTGCTAAACCATTTCGATAACCCTTCGTCTCCATCCTTACTAATTGTATGAATGATATGATCGATGGTCTCACTATTCATTAATACTTTGCCAGTTTCTTTATGATATAACGCAGGGATGGGAACGCCCCAAACTCTCTGTCGCGAAATACACCATTCAGACCGAGAAATAGTAAATGCGGTTAGTCTACTTCTGCCAGATTCAGGATAGAATTCAACCTTTTCAAGGGCCTCCAATGCATGTTCTTTGATACTGGCAACATCAGCAAAGAATTGAGGAGTTGAACGAACCATTACAGGGGTCTTACTTCTCCAATCAAATGGTATATTATGTTTGATAGTAGAGGTGGAAATGAGCATATCGGATTTCTTCAACAGGTCGAGTACAACATTCTGACCGTCTTTCCTAGCATCGAGGCCCACTAAGAGAGGTGCTATAGATTCAGGTAAATCGGCCGTATATCGTCCATAGTTGTCAATTGGAGAAAACGGCAAAATTCCATGTTCTTTGCACATTAAATAGTCTTCTTTACCATGCCCAGGGGCACTATGAACAAGACCAGTACCACTTGCAGATGTGACATAACTTGCGGGTAAAATTGGATAAGTCGTCCCATCATTAAGAATTGGGCATGAATATTCACTGCCGTTAAGTAAAACAGATCCTAAGAAACTAATGCCAGTCGGGGTGTGGTTGGGAATCTCTTCTGCTCGTGAAACCGCGGTGATAATATAGCCATGCGTGGGAGATCTCACAATGCCGTATTCAATTTCTGGGTGAACAGCAATAGCACGGTTAGCTACCAGAGTCCATGGAGTAGTAGTCCAAATGGCAACAGAAACGTCACTAGGCGATAACCCATTATTCATTAAGAGATCATTTAGCTCATCACTCAGTTTAGCCAATGGGTATCGTACAACGACAGTCTGGGTATTATGCTCGCTGTACTGAAGTTCCGACTCGGCCAAAGCAGTGCCTGATTCCACTGACCAATACACCGGCCTTTCCTGTCTTGAAATAAGACCCTTTTCGACCATATTCTTAAATACCGTTAGCTGGCGGAGAACATAGTCGTTTGTTAGAGTACGATATATGTTCTTGCCATTTTCGTTATTCCAATCCGCCATAATAGCAAACCCTTCAAAAGCTTTTTTTTGTTTCAAGGACATAGTCATAGCATGTTCATGTGCTAGTTCGCGTTTCTTCTGAATGGAGTAGCCTTGAACTGCTTTAGAGCCATGCTTCTTCTTTGCCTTTTCCATAGCAGCCAGTTCGTTAGGCAATCCATGACAATCCCAACCAGGGATATAGTTGACCTTGCAACCTTTAATAACATGATAACGGTTTATGATGTCTTTTAATATCTTGTTCAAAGCATGTCCGAGATGTAGTTCTCCATTGGCATATGGAGGCCCATCGTGAAAAACAATAGTTTTCTCATTTCTTTTGGGTAAGTTTTCAATTTGCCATTTGTACAAGTCTTGGCCAGTCAGTTTGATATACGTTTCAATATCCTTTGGAGATACTCTAGATTTGAATGGAGTATTTGGTAGTGCGAGAGTATCAGCATATTTCTTGTATATATCGGAATTGGAAGATGAACTGGAATTACATCTCACCGCTCGAGTAAATGGGTAAGCATCGCGACTTATAGCGAGGGTAGTGGTAGTCTTGCACTTGCACAATCTACTTAGCAACATATCGTCACAGCTTTCCTTCCGTGTTATACGGTTCTCACCTCCTGACACAATGATCGACATGAAATATTTCAGAATTATACGTCACGTGATACGGTGTTTTCTGCTTACCACTTGTAACAAACAGAGCTTCTATCATAGCTGATAGAGCACGGTCACTTTCGTTCAACCTTCAGTCCTCTCTCTAAATCCTCTCTGTAGACTAGAGCTCTGAACCCCCGATAAGAAGCTGGCCTCCAGCGCCAGACACACATACCTAGTTCTTGACCGTGCGGCTGATGAGAAAAACCAGATTCCCGCGAAGTTTGACGAATTATTTAAATCTCCCATACTGAAGAACAGAACAGGAAAAAGGATTGGATATATACATAGAAATAATGGTATCGTCGAGGACTATATTTGGTACCGTCATAGAATCATGCAGTGCAAAATCAATGGTAAATCGCATGAGTCTGATTTTGAACCGACATTTTACATCTTCACCGTCGAACGCTACTACAGCTACCATTACCACTCGAAAAACTGTCAAAAAGCTTGACACTCGTAAAACCTACTTAATGGATTCATATACGCGATTAATGAGGGAAAACCCGGTTGTTTTAGTAGCCCATAATGGTACTTTACTTAAAGCCGAGGATAATTCACTTCGTGCACAAATTAAAAAACTGGGTGGTAAACTAGTAGTCACTAGATCAAGTCTATTCAGTGCAGTTCTTCGTGGATTAGAGCATCCTGATCCCGCCAGTAAGGATGCTAATAAGAAATTCCGCTATAAACCTCACCCCCTTCGGCCCTTGTTTAAGGGCCCCACTGCTGTAATTGCTATTTCTGATTTGGATCCTAAGAAGGTCGAAGCAATTGTCAAAGTTCTTGACAAGACTAATGAGCGCTTGATTCTTCTTGGTGGTCAGGTTGATGGCACTGTAGTTGATAGGAGTGGCGTTGACTACTTTAAAAGCCTGCCTTCTATTGAGCAACTTCGAGCAGATTTAGCTGGTGTGTTGACTGTTTTAGGAGGCGCAGGACTTGTTCAGACATTGGAAGCATCTCCCAAGATGCTCTATCTAACACTTGATTCTCATCACAAAAGTATCTCAGGAGAATCTGAAGAATAATCAACAGCAAAGCATATCTCTATTCTTTATCTCTTGTATATAATTTAATTGTAAATATTAAACATGCTCCAACCTTTGTCATCTCTGTTACAGATTGAATCAGAACAGGTTCTGGGCATTGTTCAGACAGCCCTGGGAGTGAAGAGGAAGAGGAAATGCAATATTATTATTATGATACATTATTACAAAGCAGTAGTGACAGTCATTGACTGTGAATGCAACAGAATCATAGGTGGTAGGTCTTGACACCATAGTTCAAGAGATTCGACGTATTCTAAAGACTCCTCTTCGCTTTTATAAGTTCCAGGGCTAGGCGCAGGGAGAGTGGAGAAAATGACAACAGACTCTTTGGAGGTCTGGTTCATCATGTCGTTGAGAATGACATGTTGCGCCTTTGCGGGAAGATCATTGAAAGACAGCACCTGTTCTTCGTCTTCTTCATCATCATCCACAAAAAGAGCAGGTGGTGGGGCCGATGTTTCATTAGAACTTAATGGTGGGGATGAGTAGTTTTCTTTAGCGCGGGCAGTTATTGTAGAAAGGGGGGATTTCTGTAACAATGCAGCAGTAGGGGTCTGTTCGTCAAAAGTAATTCTGTTACAGCTCGATTGGCCAGATCTGATGGACGGAGGACGTGAGGGGCGTGTCGATGAGGTGGCCGTAGACGTCTCATCAAACATGATGGTTCGTCGCTCACCTTCAGCCTCTTCAACTACTCGTGTATCGGGCATGGTGTTTCCAACGAAATGAGGCTTCAGCTTTTTGGCGCGACTGACATCAGCACTTGTATTTGATGAAGAGTACGTTTTAATCAATGGAGGACGAGATTGTTTTGCAGAAAGCGCAGCAGCAGCCATTTGACGTGCTGTATCACTCGCTGGCATTGAAGATGATGGTACTCGAGAGGCTCCAGCTGATAAATTATTACCTCCTGTACTACCACGACGAATAAACAATCTAGGCTCTCCTTCCCGATAGTCAGTATCATCCTCATACTCAGTCTCCGAATCTGAAGATGATGAATCATCAGTATCATAAGCGGTTTTGGAGATCTGAGATTTCATTAAATTATTAGTGTGCATTGAAAATGAAACTCCTAGTCTCTGTAAGGAAGATAGAGTATGGCGACGCTTTTTTGCATCAATGATCTTACGAAGTTGATGAGTGGCTTCGTTACCAACACTTTCATCAGGTAACAAATCACCGACTTTAGAATTGATGTAGTTGCCATGTACAATATTAGCGGAACGAGCTTGCTGAAGTTCTTTCCACCACTCATCGTCACCCAGAAGTTTGTTCACTCGACCAGTAACGTCTGGCTCACCATGCACAATTGTCTCATAGGCTCTGACCTGGCCTGAGCTTAAACAGAGAACCAAAATTTCAGCGTTGATACGTAACTTTTCCAACAACACTTTGATCCTGGCCTTTTCACTTGCAACATCTTCACCAAATTCTACAAATACGACAACTCGCAGAATATGATTTTTTTTCCAAACCGGCACAGTGTGAAGAATGGCACCAAGCTGAAGAATAAGAGTATAGGTATCAAAGTTTGTAGATAATGCGCTCATTGCTCCATTCTCGTCTACAATCTGAGCAGACATTTGAATAGGATACAAGTCGATATATCCTTTCGTATCGCTTAATGAGGCACCAAGGGATTCTTTTGTAGGGAATTCAAGTCTTGGGAATCCTTTGGCAATAGCAATATTAGCTTGCATGGTAAGTAGGTCTTCTACGATATGAACCCATTCAGTCACAGTAATACTTGGCTCTTTACGACAAGCATCAGTTGGTAAGTCTTCAATTTGAATTGTTTCGTCAACTCGCGGTTGTTGAGTAGTTGCATGGGAATTGAATCGGCGGTCATGATAATGATTTTTCAACTCGAAAAATCCCATCACTGTAATATTAGGCTTCATACCGCCTAGTCCAGAGCCCATATAAACGTTTCGGGCGCCCCAGACGACATTAGGACCAGCAGCAATTTGAACAAAGCCCTTAATATTACTAACATCACGTAGTTTCATCCACGAGTTTTGTTGTCGTTTCATTTCTGGGAATGATTCGGTGAAATCTTGAGTTACCATGACATGGCCAAGAATGTATAGCCCACCCTTCTTCAAATGGTTACAAAAATGAATCAAGCTCCAGCTAGTTCTTGGATCATCAACTAAAAGGAGAATTTGAGGACGCCAGAATTTTACATGGTCCTGGCGAAGTCTTAGCAGATATTTTCTAACCTGATGATAAATCAATGTTTGTGAAACATCACCCCATGGTTTAGGAGGAGATATATAATGAATAGTCAAGAACAACATTGTCAACATGCAAATCATCGCTGATGCGGAAATGCCATCAGCTACAAACATCGCTAAGACGCACACGGCAGCTCCTACACCGGCCGAAGTGGAATTGAAATATTTAAAAGAAGGCCTAAAGTTAGGTGCACTGGCGATTTTCAACAAGAAGCACGCTAAATTGGTGACCACGAAGGTCATCAAATAGGCCATTGTAATAAACACTGCAATCTGATTAATGTCAAATAGCAGCGTTATCTGGGTGAGAAGATAGCTAAACAAGATCGCAGGCAAAGGGTTATCGCCGTCAGTATATCCCTTAGCGAACCATGAAGTGTATGGTAATAGATTGTCTCTAGCAATTGCTTGTAACAACTTGGCAGCTCCAACAACGCCCATCAATGCAGAAAAGAGGGAAGTCGAAAATTCTCCCATAATGACAATATACGGAGAAATACTCGAATTGCGAATGATTTCGAGGTCCCTGTATAATAAATCTCGTGAAGCAGTGGCACCAATCGACAGAATAACCAAACAATAACAGATAAAAGTCGTCAATAATCCCCAGAGAGTTCCTTTTGGGATACTCTTAGAAGGCTCGCGCAAATCTCCAGACATGCTAGCACCGGCAAAAATCCCCGCTGTAGCAGGGAAGAAGATTCCAAACATGTCTTGAAAATTCTCCTTTCCAGGCAGCTGACTCCCTGCAGCGCCAGAAGTAAACCTGGGAAAGAAATTATTCTTGAACGTGGTCCATGACAAGCCCGTGTAAGCAGCATCATATCTTGTATCGATATATGGCCCCACTAGAAACGTCGACAGAGGAACTGATATCGTTGCAATAGTCAAAACAACAAAGAGAATCCTACTTGATCTGGCAAACAGCGAAGGACCTACAGCACAAACTATTGTACATAGAGCCAACAGAATGCTAGAGTAAAAAAATAACCACCACCTGCCCTCAGGGAAAAAGTTGGAAATGGCCCCAGACTCTAACCCGAAATTCGAGATCATTGGTTCACAGAAACCAACAACATTCATACCACTGTACTTGTTAGAATTCACGTTTCATCTGTGGGGCCCCTTGCTCCGTGCAGTCCAAACGAAGTTTAAAGGCATGATCATATGAGCTCCGAAAATTCCGGTAAGCGGAGCTACCAGCCTGGGCGGAGCCAAGCAGCCGGAGGCAGAGCCCTGACTCCCTCGTCAAGCCGGGACATGTATTTCTGCCACAGTTATACATACCTGTTTAAAACCTGGCCAACGTAGAAAACAACACCGATACTACCACCGAATTCAGGTCCCAGGCTTCGACTAATCATATAATAAGCACCACCTCCTCGAACGGTACCGTTGGTAGAAATGGCTGAAATCGACAGCGTCGTCAACAGATTAACGCCGTAGGAAACAAGCAACAAAATAAGCATCCCCAATATACCGGTCTGACCAAGAATAAAGCCAAATCGCAAGAACATCAAGATGGACAGAACGTTGAGAAAAGTGGGTACAAACACCCCTTCAAGAGTACCCATTTTACTGCTATTAGATCCTGGATGAAGCTTCTCAAGTTGCTCCTCGACAACGGTGATACTACGGTTCAATGCTCGTTTAGGACTGTCATCACCATCACTAGGACTTGAATCAATGGCCGTAGACTGCCCAGTGCTGCCATAACCACCATCATTCCCTATGCGGTTCAATAAACTGGTTCTACTGGTGTGACTGTATGCGAGATCATCTGATCCCCGGGCTTCTAAACCACGGAGGTTGTCTGGGTTCGTCAATAACGCAGCATCATCAAGAGTTATCTTTGGGGAAGAACACCTGGATATTTCAGAACCAATGCTTGGGCGTCTAGACATAGTGATTGTGGATCAGTAGACTCTACTCGCTGGATTAAGGCCTCAAGACAGCAATGATAATATTAAAGTAATAAAGAGTTTGAGGTTACTGTGAGGGACAACTCTATTTAATTTTTCTTATTTAGGTCCAAGCTTGGTTCCAGGTCGAGAAAGGTACGCAGGACCTTATCGCTCTCAGTTGTATTTGTTGATACATGTGCGATACGGTGTACGGCGTTAACTTTAATGATGAAGTTAAAAAAAACCTCGTAAAATAAATAGTACATGATCCCCTGCATGAGACGGAGAAGCGAACCAATACAGTATATCCCAAGAAGTAAAGTGAGAGGTAGTAGATCTGGCGCTCAAACTGGATCAAGTGCTGGATCAAGTGCTGGATCAAGTGCCGGATCAAGTGCCGGAACCAGTGCCAGGGTTTGGTAAATAAATTCCCAATTGCCGGAGGCAGAAAGGAAGAGAGTGTATATAAGTGAAGATGTGGACGGGGTGGGTTGGCAAAGGGTACGGATAGATATACAAACTGAGAGGAGGACGAGGAGGAGGGGGGAAGTGGCTTACAAACAAGAAGAAAAAAAGCTTACTCCTTTTCGAAGGCAAAAATTGTGTAAATACCAGCAGCCTCTCGTTGCTCTCCCTCGATACCAGGCGATTCGTCTTGTTTATAAACGTCGAGAATACGACAGAGAAACCGCGTATGAGTCTGGGATCGAGGATGGGATATTTCTTCATCGAAGAAGTCGAGAAAGTTTTTACGAAACATCAGGCGAAGGCCATATTCGAGGGCGAGTGACGAAAATGCTTCAAATGGAACAATATATTCGGGGACGTTGGTAACCGCGTCTTCGAGGAAGAAATCGTATTTATAACCATAAATATCAGTCAAATCGTTCTCAGATCGAGGAGGGTCCTTTTCAAATCTAATTTTATATATTGAATTGCCCCATTCTTTAGAAGTGGAGGAAGAAGCATCATTCTCAGATCGTGGGAGACGGGAAATGTGTTCAAATAGGACTGAACTATCAGGGATTGTACCAATGAAGATACCACCTCGTTTGAGTGCCCGACCAACGTTTGATAACATCATACGCGCTCTCTGCTCGTTCTCAAACGAATATTGTAATGTGAATTGACTAGAAACCAAGTCAACTGGGAAAGCTTTAGGATGGACAATGTCTTCAACCGTGCGTTCAAAGGCATCTCCCACACAGAAATCTGCCCAAAATGTTTTGTGATTAATATTCGCAAAACGTTCTTGAGCTTGAGCTATACTGACATCAGCAATATCAATACCGATGAGACCGGCTATTCGCTGCTTACGCCATTTTTGTAAATCGCCCCCTTTTCCACAGCCAATATCTAGAACCACTTCGTTTGATCTGGAGAATTTGTGAATCAACGCCGATTTAATGAGGTTGTTGAACGAACGCAGTTTGAATATTGGCGATTTGGTTCTTTCTCGGATAGACGTATTTGGTCGTTCATTATAGTGTTTTCTAATTGATTCAGCAGCTCGCTTCTTCGCAGGAGACGATGATCCATTCTCAACCTCTTCATCAGATCGTTTGCTTTTATTAAATTTGTTTCTTATTTCTTGAGTTTTCTTATCGCGTTCGGTAGCAGACAATCTTCTAGTTGGCTTTTTGAGTCTTCGCGGAGGGGAAGAAGGTGACTTGGGATCTACAGCGGTAGTAGTGGAAGTGCTCGTAATAGTGGTGGTAGTAGTAGTGCTGGACAACGTAGCAACAGGCGTATCGGCAGCAGCAGCATCATCCTTTACTACATTGGAATCAATATTATTTGTTTTATGAGATTCATTGTCACCATTAACTATTGTATTCGAAATGTTATCGATATGAGTACGTGGTTCTGTGATAACGTCGCCGTCATCGCTCCCAGTGGTATTCTTTATCTTTATCGGAGTTTCATCTTCAGTCTCGCCAGATTCGTCAGAAGCAGGTTTCGAGCTTTGCAGGTCTTTTTCATCCGCGCTATTTTCACTAGAGGCATTCCAGGAATCCCTCGCTGGGTCGTACATAACGAGAGAAGATGTTGGGGTATACTGGAATAAATGCTACTCTTCAAAAGGAGAAATGTTAACCAAAAGGTAGCGGCAGGTATAGCGTCTATGTTTGTACGTCTGTCTATGCAGATATTTTATATGGAGTTCGAATTAAAGCCCTTACCCATATAAATGGTATATTTTGAGTAATGGCGGTGATATGGTAGGACTAGGACGGCGAAATGTTAGATAAGAAAGAGGAAAGCATGGGTTTATTGGTTATATTTTAGTCATTAAAGGATGAGCCTGGTATAGACAGGTGCTCTCATGGTGTCACTGTTGGGTTTGCTATTCGAAGATCTCGTCCATCAAGAGTTCTTCTCTTTGACCCATTGAGTATATTCGTTCCTCTTTGCGAGAATGTCCTGAAACACAGGACGGGTTTCTAATCCTATATAAGGACTATAATTAAAAAAAGTTAGTAACAAGAACAAAAAATAGCATTGTCCGTAATAGTTATTACATACTTTTTGCCCTTGGATTGGAGATCTTTCATGGCCAGAGGGAATGCAATTGGCTTTAGAGAGCCGAGTGATTCTACAATGGCACCAGACAATGCGAGGAAAACACCAATGACAGCTTCAATCTTGATCTAAGAAGAGGGTTAGTAAGAGGTAAACTATTACTTCAGCTCCCACCGCTATTATTAGCAGTATTCATACAATGCACCAAGACAAACAAAACGACATTGCATCAACATACATCTAGAGGGAGTTCGAGGTTCACTAAACTCGACGTTATAGGTTGTCGTTTGGTGAAACGGGAAAACTCATAGGCAGAATATGCCGAGTGAATGAGTGCCAGAATGGATACGAGGTATACGACCTTTGCTACAGCGGTCATTGAAGATATTAACAAGTATAACAGAAGTGAATAACAAAAGACGAAGGGTTACTAATTGTTGACAGATCCCAGGATATAGTTAATGCTGCTGAAAAGTCAGACAGCGAGAGATCATGAATGCTGCACAGCCTTACACGGTGGAGTGTAGAGCCAGCCGCGTTAGCAGAATATATTGAACATAATAATTTATTAAAAGAATTCCAAACATAAACGTAGTAGTTACTGAAAACAAAGAGGAAGTAGATAGAGAGCGTCTAATTGACCGTGATACTTATGCTGTCTAACAAACAACACAGCACAGAGCATTATCTGATTTCGTTATAGCCTTGAGATAAGGCAGAGTGAGTTCATATTCCCTCAATAACCAAGTTCTAAAAACCCATCATCAATCACTAGCATTACAAAGCCAGGGGCCAGCTCATTCCACTCTTCAATTGCATCATATCGCTATTTATCCATCTTGTGTTATCATTATAATCAGAGCTATATATGTATATTTAGCTATCATTTACTCAATCGTAAGGCTGAGTGTCTTCAGCCGCATTTTCCCTTCTGATCGACCTTCTGCCCACCTCGTCGCTGTCAGACATTGGGAGAACACCAGCGGGCACAATAGCAGCACCACAGCAGCGACTCCGGCCGGCCACGACCGGCACTTTATCACAAACCGAATCGAACAGCGATGAAGACAAAAGCGAGCAACGGACGGGTCAGGGTCCAGATCCGGATCCGCGACGGAGACAAATTGACAACCGACGCGTACCGGCATGGCACTTTTGGGAGAAGGGGTGATTGACTGCCCAATCAGGCAGGTAACCCTTATAATGGAAAATCTAATACCTGAGCTAGAAGTGCCTGCATAAAAATGGGTTGTGGTGGTATAAAAACATTTAAAACGTTCTCCATCCCCCCTCCCGTTGACCCTTTTAATAAGATAACAGTTTTTGGAGTGAAACTCCAGTTCATGAACACAACACAGCAAAACAGCCATTTGAACAATTGTAAACACAACAAAACGAGCCACATCAAGGGCAGAAACGAGCGAGACAAAAGTAAACAAACACAAAGTGGTGCAGCAAGCCGAACCTGCCATGTCGCCAGCGTTGGAGGAACCTGTTAGTAACGGAGGAGTAAGTGTGAAGGGGGGCTTTGCCTCTAGCGGATGGACTGTGTCCAGTCCCGTTGCCCACTTCGCGCGAAGTAGAGAGATGTGTTAACATGTGGTGATTTAGTCGACGTCGTCATCTGCTATTGCGACGCCTCTGGCCATTGATTTCGAAGACAAGAAGCGCCGGTACATCCTCGACAAACATCATAAAGTGGAGAACATCAAGGTGAGTAAGAGAAAATGCTTTTACGGGTTTTCATCTAACCGGGTCGTGTAGCGCGAGGACTCGATCAAGAGATTCAAATATTTATTAGGATTAACGGATCTATTCCGCCATTTTATCGATTTGAGGGCAAGAAGAGACCCGGAGTTCAAGAAGATTCTGAAGGAGGTGGATATCGCCAATGCAGACAGTTTGGCAGCTTCACGAAGACGGGTGCGAGGCCGAGGCAGTGCTAATAGTCGAAGGAGAAAGACTGAAAGAGAAGAAGATGCGGAGCTATTACATGAAGAAGAAGAAGAAAGTGATAAGACTACTGTGTTTACGGAGTCACCGTCGTTTATTCGAGGAACATTGCGAGAGTACCAGATCCAGGGCCTCAACTGGCTAATTTCGCTGCATGAGAACAGTATTTCCGGTATCTTGGCGGATGAAATGGGTCTTGGCAAGACGTTACAAACGATTTCGTTTTTAGGGTATTTGAGGTGGGTGAGTGGAGTCGAGGGCCCTCATATTGTCATTGTCCCCAAAAGTACTTTGGATAATTGGAGTCGAGAGTTCGCCAAATGGACTCCCGAAGTCAATGTGTTTATACTACAGGGAGACAAAGAGAGCCGTGCCGAGATTATTCATGGCAGGTTGTTGGAATGCGATTTCGATATTTGCGTGACGTCGTACGAGACAGTGATTCGTGAAAAGGCTCATTTGAGAAAGATTGCGTGGCAGTATATCATTGTAGATGAAGCTCACCGTATTAAAAACGAAGAGAGTATGCTGTCACAGATTATCAGACTTTTCCATTCCAGAAACCGTCTGTTGATTACAGGTACTCCACTACAGAACAACTTACACGAACTATGGGCTCTACTAAACTTTTTGTTGCCCGATGTTTTTTCCGACTCCCAAGTGTTTGACCAGTGGTTTGAGAGCCAGGGTAACGACCAGGACAAGGTAGTACAGCAATTGCATAAAGTATTACGGCCGTTTTTATTACGAAGAGTAAAGGCTGACGTGGAAAAGTCGCTTCTTCCAAAGAAAGAAGTCAATGTGTATATTGGTATGTCAGAAATGCAGATCAAATGGTATCGAAGACTGCTTGAAAAAGATATAGATGCTGTTAATGGAGCGATAGGCAAGCGCGAGGGTAAAACACGTCTTTTAAATATCGTCATGCAACTGCGTAAATGTTGTAATCACCCGTATCTATTTGAAGGAGCAGAACCTGGTCCGCCATACACAACTGATGAACATCTGGTATACAATTGTGGTAAAATGATCATTCTCGATAAACTGTTGAGAAGGATGAAAGAAACTGGGTCCAGAGTACTGATATTCTCACAAATGAGTAGGATGCTGGATATTCTTGAAGACTATTGTATTTTCAGAGAATATGAATACTGCCGTATCGACGGTTCCACGGGCCATGAAGACCGTATCGCTGCAATCGACGATTATAACCGTGAAGGGTCGGATAAATTTGTATTTTTATTAACGACCCGTGCCGGTGGTTTGGGTATAAACTTAACAAGCGCGGATGTTGTGGTGCTATACGATTCAGACTGGAACCCACAAGCCGATTTGCAAGCTATGGACAGAGCTCATCGTATTGGTCAAACAAAACAAGTATATGTTTACCGGTTTGTTACAGAGAATGCCATTGAAGAAAAAGTTTTGGAACGAGCGGCACAAAAGCTACGATTGGATCAATTGGTAATTCAACAGGGTCGAGCCACTACGAGTAACACAAAAGATAGCTCGACTAATGCCAAGAATAATGCGGCTGCTTCAAAGGATGAGCTATTACGTATGATTCAACATGGAGCACCAGCCATTTTCGAGAATTCTAATGGTACTATCACTACAGATGCTAGTATCGATAATATTCTTCAACACGGAGAGGAGAGAACGGCAGAATTAAATTCTCGGTATTCCAAACTTGGGTTGGATGATTTACAGAAATTTACGTCGGATTCGTCTGCTTATGAGTGGAATGGTGAGGATTTTGCTAAACGGAACAAACTTAACAATGGAATGACTTGGATCAATCCATCGAAAAGAGAACGGAAAGAGCATGCGTATTCAGTAGATAATTATTATAAAGATATCATGACTAATGGTAACAATAACAAGGAAACAGGGTTCAGACCAAGATATGGTTCAGGCAGAGTGCCACGGTTCCTTAGACAAACTAATATTCAAGACCACCAATTCTATACTCCCCGATTTAAGGAGCTGCAAGACAAAGAGCTTGCTTACAGCAGAAAGCAGGCTGGCTATCTTCTGACTGAAGCAGATATTACAGAAGTTGATAAGGATCAGACTAAACAAGAACGATTAAAACTTGAAAATGCAGCAATTAAAAATGCCAAGCCCTTGACGCCAGAGGAAGAAGCAGAGAAGGCCGAACTGATTAAATCGGGATTCGACAATTGGGCCAGACGAGATTTTACAACGTTTATTCATCTAATCGCTAAACATGGACGGTATAATTATGAAGCGGTTGCAGCTGATTTCAATGATGAAGATAAAGGGCCAGAAGAAGTTAAGAGATACTCACTTGTATTCTGGAAACGGTACAAGGAGATAGAAGGCTACGACAAGTACATTGCCCAAGTGGAACAGGGAGAGGAAAGAATGCGCAAGATGGGTCGCCATAAAGCGCTGTTGAGGCAGAAGATCGAACTTTACCCAGCTCCTCTCAGTACTATGGATGTGACTTATCCAGCAACTGCCAAAAAGATCTACTCTATTGAAGAAGACCGTTTTCTATTGCTTTGTCTAAACGAAATTGGGCTTGATAGTGAGAATTTGTATGAGAAAGTTCGTGACCGTATTAGTAAATCTCCATTGTTCCGATTCAATTGGTTTTTCCTATCCCGAACACCGGTAGAGCTTTCGCGACGATGTGCGACTCTCCTACTTGCTATTAACCGAGAAGCTGAAGGGCCCAACGTCGTGAGACGAAAAACTGGACGCCCTGGACGTCCTAGAAACTTACCTTCCAATACCGGCTCGCCTGATGTTAGCTTTGATGAGGACAATTTTGAGGGAGATAACTCGGGTTATGGCACTCCTGCCGCAGGTACTGGTACTGGTACGAGCGCTGTAGACATTGCGAGTCGAAAGACTAAAAAGCCACGTATAGAAGAAATCAAGGATATGAGCCCAGATGTTTTAGGTGCATAAGTAAGACACAAATATATTTATATATATATATAATGGAACTTTTTATTGATATAGAGGTAGCGGCGTTGCGGTCGTAGCTCGCTTCACTCGTTCTGAGACTGCGTATTCACTGATTTCCACATCCACATGTAGTGCGGCTGAGTCACGAATGTGAATATTTATTTATACGTAGGAAATAACTGGAGGAGAGAGAGAGTAGTAGCAGTAGTGTTAGTATTAGTAGTGGAAAACATATTAGCTATGAATTTAGAAAAGGAAAATGTCCAATAATAAATTGAGCTTTCTGGATATGCCTGCTCCAGCAGGCTATGTCCCAGGCATTGGACGTGGAGCAACCGGCTTCACTACTCGATCTGATATCGGTCCAGCAAAGGCTGGAATCGCGGAAGAGGCCATCAAGGCAGTGGGGGCAAAAAGCGGAACTGATGAAGGAGCAGTGGTCGAAAATGATGAAGAGAGGTTCAGAGATCCAGAAAATGATGAAGGGTTGTTGGGGTCCAACTTTCTGGATGCTGATGATACAGAAGCAGATAGGATCTATGAAGCGATTGATAAACGAATGGAGGAGAGAAGGAGACAGCAGAGAGTTGAGAGAGAAAGAGAAGAGCAGGAAGAGTTTGAGAGAAAGAATCCAAATATTTCAACTCAGTTTAAGGATTTGAAAAGAGCTCTTGGAAGTGTGTCTGCTGATGAATGGGCTGCATTACCAGAGGTGGGAGACTTGACAAGGAAAAACAAGAGGCAGAGAAAGGACATGGAAAGAAGGTTTTATGCCGTTCCTGATAGTATCATAATGAGTGCACGTAATTCTGGTGCTGTAGTTCCGACTATTGAAGCAGCAAATGAGGGCGTAGATGGCACAATGACAGATTTCCGTTCCATTTCGCTTGCCAAGGACAAGATGTTAAGTTTAAGGCTAGACCAAGCAAACGTTCCAAATGGCAGTAATAATAGAAATACTGACGAAGTATCATCATCTGGATCTATAATGCCTCGACCAAGTACATCAACTCCTATTACTTACGGTGGTTCAAGTACTATCGATCCTAAAGGATACTTGAATTCTCTTTCCGCCGCCAGCGGTATTACCGGCGCCGAATTCGGAGATATTAAACGTGTACGACCATTACTCGAATCACTAGTTAAGACCGATCCCAAAGAGCCAAGTGGCTGGATAGGGCTAGCTCGTTTAGAGGAGATAGCCCGTCGGCTCAATAAAGCACGATCAATTATCCAGCAGGGATGTGAGAACTGCCCGAAAAACGAAGATGTGTGGCTCGAAAATATCCGTTTGAATGACAAGCAAACTGGAAAAATGATTGCTGCGCGAGCAGTAGCTGTGATACCAAAGAATATAAACATTTGGCTCTCTGCTGCGGAATTAGAAGACGATATAAACTCGAAGAAAAGAGTTATTCAGAAGGCATTAGAAAGTAATCCCACTAGTGATACGTTATGGAAAATGGCTGTCAATTTAGAGGCTGAACCAAACGATGCAAAACTGTTACTAGCCCAGGCTGTTGATTTAGTACCATTGGCAGAGGATTTGTGGCTCGCATTGGCAAGACTTGAAAGTTATAAAAATGCTAAAAAAGTACTCAGTAAAGCTAGAAAGGCATTGAGAGTATCAAAAGCCGTCTGGATTGCCGCTGCTAGACTCGAAGAGCAAGAGAAACATGACGAGAGAATTGTTGATAATATTATGAACAAGGGTGTGAAAGAACTGGATTTGGAAGGAGGGCTTCCAGATCGAACTGCGTGGATTATTGATGCTGAACTATGCGAAAAAGAAGGTGCTCCACTCACCTGCCATGCTATCATCAAAGCAACCATCGCGCAGGGCCTTAATGAATCCACAACTGATGATCAAGACAAAAAGGCTATATGGTTAGAAGACGCGAAATCTTGTATTGAGCGTGGCTCTTTCGATACCGCTAGGTCAATTTATAATTATGCGTTAACTCAGTTTCCTGATTCTCGTAGTCTGTGGATGGCAGTAGTTCAGTTAGAAAAGAGCGCTACTATCTCCACTTCCATTTCTGAATCCGACAAAGTCTCATCTACTCGTTTATGGGATACACTTGAAAAGGCTGTCACTGCTTGTCCTTCGACTGAGGAATTTTGGCTCTTGTATTATACCGAAATGGCAGCTGCTGGAGATACCACTGGTGCACAGGAAATCCTCGCTCGTGCATTCAAAAGCAACCCCAAAAATGAATCAATTTGGCTTGCTGCTATCAAGCTTGAAGTTGATACAAAACAATATGACAGGGCATCCAGACTGCTTGAACGTGCTCGTCGCGATGCTGGTACCGAGCGAATTTGGATCAAAAGTGTAGTCCTTGAACGCCAACTTAAACACCTCGACAAGGGGCTGGAACTAATCGACCAGGGACTTCGACAATATCCACTGTCTGGGAAGCTCCATTTGCAAAAGGGGCAGATCTTGCTTGGCAAGGGAGATATTTCCGGGGCTCGAGCTGCCTATACAGCAGGTACTCGGTCGTGTCCGAAATCACTTCCCCTTTGGTTTCTTCTCTCATCGCTTGAAGAGTCGCACAGTGGAATTGTTCGTGCACGAGCGATCCTTGACAGAGCGTCACTTGTTAACGGCAAGAACCCTCTGATATGGCTTCGTCGAATCCAACTTGAAAAACGATCTGGAAACGAGTCGCAGGCGATGAAGCTCATGTCTAAGGCGCTTCAGGAATGTCCTCAGTCTGGTTTACTTTGGTCTGAATACATTGCCCTCCAACCCCGGCCATCTCGTATGCAGACCCTCAAACAAGCTGTTACCGAAGCTGAGAATGACGCATATGTGCTCACGGCGGCTGGGCGATTCTTCTGGTCCGAAAATAAACTCCCCATGGCCAGAAAATGGCTCGAGCGTGCAGTAAAAGCCGATAAAGATAATGGAGATGCGTGGCTATGGCTATATAAATTTTCTACTTCTAACAACAAATTTGCATTTGACGGCCCTCAGATCCTGAAGAATGCTGAAGCAGCCCACCCAAAGCACGGCCTTGTTTGGCAAACCTTTTACAAAGATGTGGATAACTTTGAAAAGCCATTTGTAGATATATTCATCCAAGCTGCCTCATCGCTTGAACAATAAATTATTTATTTATTTTACACTCGCTCTACCTCCTGGATCTCCGCTCAGCTCGCTCCACTCGATATATGATTCTCGCGGCCTGTTACTAACCGAGCGAATGCGAATGGGCGGAGCCAGGCGCCAATAAATACAAATTTTTATTAGTTGCCTGCCGCTTCACGGTACCATCTAAGGGTTTTATCTACACCTACGGTCGCAAATCCTTGGTTAATGCCTCCAATGACGCCTATACCCCAGCCCTTTTTGAGCCATTTGCACGCGAACAAGGGCCCAGAGGAATCATTTTGTGTGGCTACACAGACCCGGCTTTCCATCCACCACACTCGTGACCGTCCATCATACGAGGCACTGAGAAGGAACTCACCCGTCTCATTCCAATCAAGCGAGAAAATCCACCCATCGGAGCCTGTAAGGTTTGTGATATGCTCCCCTGATGTCATACTATAAAGAGAAATCAATTTTGAATCTCCTCCAATAGCTAAAAGTGTAGATAACGGTGAAAACTTGACCGCTCGAATGGGATTGGAGTGTCCAGTAAGTGAATACTCCAGTCGCCCAGTTCTGCAATTGTAAACATGAATAGCACCATTCTCAAACCCCGCTGCCACATGTTCGTCATCAGAGGCAAAGTCCACTGAAATGGCAAGGACACCCCCGCTTCCTGTGAATGCTTGAACCTGAACTATTCCATTTGATCCATCGCCTTCTGTAATGCTTGAAATATCCCAAACTCCAATTTCACCAGTGATTTTGGAAGCTACTACATGTCTGCCTGTAGGCGCCAATGCTACTGCCCAAACATCCTGCAATAGCGATCTTCCTGTCCCATCGCCGTCTCCGAGGTTCTCCAAGTCATATAGAGCCGCCACGCCATCAAATGAAACTCCAATCAGCCATCTGCCTGATACATCGGTACTTAGGTGGTGAATTCCGGCTGGTGATTTTTTCAAAGATATGGCATTCTTGGGTTCCTGTTCGCTGTTGTTCCATAGTAAAATGTCCCCGTCCCCTGATCCTGTTATTGTATAATGCTCGCATGTTTCCAATGCAAAAACATCTGATTTATGTACTAAGAATATTTTGTAAGTTAGCTTCCTCTTGTTTGTAATCCAATTCGTTGGAGCATCATTATCTTCATGACCATCCACCACTTACCCTCGGAGACGCTATTCGTCGCAATATATGGTCTACTCTTATATGGTTTTTCGTTAGTATTGGATATAAGACTAATTGAATAATTGTCTTCTGGATTCTTTTGCAGAACTTACCATTCTTGATAAATGTTCGACACACACTTTCTTTGGATGTTTTACTATCTACTATATCCTAGAATGATACTCTGTGAGGATGGCGTAACTTAACTGTCACTTTTTGATTATCCAGCACGCGGGTGTTGAGTTGAGAGAGAAAAGAGTAAGATAAGATAAGCTGATGTTAGGGATTCTTAAGAGAGCGCCGATAATCTGTTTTTTTTATATATATATTTATTCTTGATGTTTTGCAAAAAGTGGCTGATAATCAATTAACGCCTCTGTCCTCGTTATTATAATACAAATAAAACAATACGAAGGAAGATGGTCTCGGCACCTGTCACCAGACACGGGGGCTTGTCAGCGTTTGGATACTTTTTATTTCCACTTTTCTAAAACTGTACATAAGCAGACCAGTTCTCTCACGACAGTATGGGGAAACTTCTGACGACCGCTCACTTGGTGAAAAGCTCCCGAGGGTAGCGATGGAGTATTAAAGAGCTTGATTACCTTTTGCAGGCCTTTCCTGGAATCAAGACGGATCTTAAGGTCAACTTCTGGAGAGGCGTAGGCCGACGGAGAGCTACTTTACTTGTCATTTATTGTCTAGTTAAATCTATGGACCAGGATATGTCCAACCGTTGAAGATAGATAGATTGAACGTCTCTGTCTTACATAATTATGAAACAATACAAATAAAATAATACAAGGGAAGACGGGTTCAGCATGTGCCACCAGATAAGGGCTTGTCAGCGTTTTAAAACTTGTTATTGCAGGGTTCGTTGTTGGGCTCAACAGTTCAGGGCAGGGTCGGATTTCAATACGACTTTTTGAAAGTGTCATACAAGGTCAAACAATTACTCCACGTCAGCCCGACTAATAGTGCTACTCATATTCCAAGCGAAGAGTGTTCGAGGGGTGAAGCTCTGTGCCATTCTGTCTCCAGAACAGTTCAGTACTTCTTTCAATTGTAGCGGTACATGTGAATTACATTGCCATATCTAGCTACCTGATCGTCCACATAATGCCTCTATATGTATGTATACCCTAACCCAAAGGCGGTTTTTTTTTTTATCTTCGATATTGATTTATTACATATTTAATACATAACAATCTCACATGGAGCCTGATGCTCGCTAATTTGGTAGGTGGTCTCATTGAGAGCGGTGGGTGCCAGGGGAACTTTGTTCCCGCTGCGGCGGTGGCCAACTTTGTTGGTAGAATTTGTGAGTACGATCGGCGTTTTTTTTTTTTTTATCTTCGAAATCAATTATTACATATTATTACATAACAATCTCTTGGAGCTTATTGCTCACTACTTAGTCCTCTCGTTCTGCATGTCAGACAGGACTCCTCCACCTATGGATCGTCTCGATGATAGCGTAGATACTTCTGACGGAAGTATTTGTATTTAGAATTGGTCGGTTTGTCAAGTATCATT
>JAJMAW010000153.1:0-25297 GCA_030565085.1 Sugiyamaella pinicola
GCTGTAAACACTACTTCTGCTGTATTCAGTAACAGTTCTTCCGTTAGTACCTCTATTTCGAACAGTAATAGTACAACAGCTGTTAGTTCACCTTTCATAAACGTTACTACTAGCACAGCATCATCTGCATTCAGCAACAGTTCGTCTGTTAGTACTTCAGGTACCGCTGCCTTGAACAGCACAACAGCAATTAGTTCAGCTTTCTTGAACACTACTACTGCTTGCCTGACCTGTACCTCAACAGCTGTAAATACCACTGCTGCTGTATTCAGTAACAGTTCGTCTATTAGTACCACTGCGTTGAACAGGACAACGGATATTAGTTCATCGTTCCGGAATATTTCTACAACCGCGAACACTATGGTCTCATCAATATTCAGTAACAGCTCGTCTGCTAGTGCAGCTGCCTTGAATAGTACAACAGCTATCGGTTCAAGTTTCTTGAACACCACTACCAGTTGCCTGACCTGCACCCCAACGGCTGTAAACACAACAACAGCGTCAGTATTCAGTAACAGTTCTTCTGCTAGTACCACTACTCTCAACAGTACAGTGACTGACCCACCCACGACCGCAGCCTCCTTGAACACTACTTCAACAGCCATGAACAGCACCGCATACCCCGTATTTAGTAATAATTCGTTGGCTAGGACAACACCTTTGAGCGTTGAAACTGCTATTAGCTCAATGTTCTTGAACACTACTTCACGAGCAGTAAACTCTACAACTTCCCCTATATTCAGTAATGGTGCTGTTCTTACTACTACTCTGAATTCAACGGTCAACCCATCTGTTACTTCAGCATTCTTAAATACTACTTGTTTGACATGCACCTCAACAGTTGTAAATACAACATCGGCCCCAGTCTTCCGTAACAGCTCTTCCGTTAATACCACAGTTCTAAACAGTGTAACTGCTAATGCAACTGTTACCTCTGCTTTGTTGAACGCAGCTTCATCAGCTACGACGTCGTGCTTGACTTGTACTCCAGTAGCTGTAAATAGCACTGCATCACTTTTATTCAGCAATAGTTCTGCTATCACCAATACTGATACTGCTGCTCGAAATACCAGCATACTACCAACAGTTAACTTGCCAACAACGTCGGTTCAGCTTAATACAACTTCAAGGGCCATAAATACTACAGCATCTTCGCAATTCAATAACAGCTCCTCAGAAACTACCACTACAGTGGCTACTAGTAGCATCACCCATGCTTTCTTGAACACGACATCGTGCTTGACTTGTACTTCGACAGATGTCAACACCACTTCTTCTGTATTCAGTAACAGTTCATCAGCTGTTAATGGTGACACCGCTGCTCGAAACACCAGCACGCCAATGCCAGTTACATCCGCTGTGTTCAGTAATAGTTCTACAACTGCCTCGACTAGCACAACTATTACTTCAGCATCCCTTAACTCTACTTCATGTTTTAACTGCACTTCAACTGCTGAAAACTCTACCACGACATCTGCTAAGTTCAGCAACAGTTCTTCGACGATTACAAGTGCTTTTAACAGTACTGCGACTTCGGCCTTCTTGAGCACCACCACTTTCCCTGTATTCAGTAACAGTTCCCCAGCAGTGGTAACTGCTTTGAACAGTACTACATCTAACCCACCCATCACTTCAGTCGTTTTGAACGCAACGTCAGCAATGGTAAACACTACTTCCCCAGTTTTTAGCAATAGTTCTTTAGCGGCCACTACTGCTCTGAACAGTACAATAGCTAATTCACCTACTAGCTCACCCTTCTCAAGCACGACTTCAGCAATGGTAAATACTACTTCCCCTGTATTCAGTAACAGTTCTTCAAGAATCACAACAGCTTTGAACAGTACAAAACATGATCCGCCTACTACGTCAGCCTTTTTGAATACTACTTCCTCGGTATTCAGTAACACTTCATCAGCAATCTCAACTGCTTTGAACAGTACGACGGCTAGCCCGCTTTCTACGTCAGCGTTCTTGAATACCACTTCTCTGGTCTTCAGTAACACTTCAGCTATTACAACTGCTTTGAACAATACTACATCTAATCTGTCTACGACTTCGGCCTTCTTGAACACCACTGTTGCTATGGTAAACACTACCTCCCATGTATTCAGTAATAGTTCTTCCGTTCGTGCAACTGCTTTGAACAGTACAACGGCCAACCCATCTACTACGTCAGCCTTCTTGAATACTACTTCCTCTCTATTCAGTGACAGCTCTTCGCCAACCATAACTGCTTTGAACAGTACGACGGCTAGCCCGCTTTCTACGTCAGCGTTCTTGAACACCACATCTCTGGTCTTCAGTAACACTTCAGCTATTACAACTGCTTTGAACAATACTACATCTAATCTGTCTACGACTTCGGCCTTCTTGAACACCACTGTTGCTATGGTTAACACTACCTCCCCTGTATTCAGTAATAGTTCTTCCGTTCGTGCAACTGCTTTGAACAGTACAACGGCCAACCCATCTACTACGTCAGCCTTCTTGAATACTACTTCCTCTCTATTCAGTAACAGCTCTTCACCAATCGTAACTGCTTTGAACAGTACCGGTACAACGGCTAACACACCTACTTCAGCGTTATTGAATACCACTTCCCTAGTAATATTCAGTAACACTTCAGCTGTTTATACGGACACCGCGGCTCGAAATACTAGTGTGCCAACAACAGCGAATCCACCTGTTTCTTCGGCTGATTTGAGTACTACAGCGCTCAGTAATAGCTCTGCCCTCAGCGTCACAGTTTTGAGCAGCACAACAGTTCCACCTGTTACTTCGGTATTCCGGAATAGAACATCAACAGCAGTAAATACTACGGTGGCCTCTGTCTTCGGTAACAGTTCTTCATTAGTTGATACTGAATCTGCTGCTCGCAATACTAGCGCACAAACAACAGCTAGCCCACCTGTAACTTCGGCTTTCTTGAATACGACGTCAACAGCCGTGAGCAGCACAGCATCCCTGGTATTGGGCAACAGTTCTTCGGTTGATACTTTCTTGAGAAATACATTATCAAACGCATCTACATCAATTTTCTTAAACACATCTTCATCCTCGATTGCGGGAACTGCAACAGGTGTTGGAGCACTGAATACTAGCAGTATATATACAGCTCTTCCATCGTCTAGCTCGCCTATAACAAGCTTGTCAAGTACAGAAATTCGAACTGTTGCTTATAACACCACGTCTTCTACAATAAGCCCACAGTCAGTAACTGGAACCGAAAATGCTGCTATTAATACTAGTACCCATTTTTCGGCATCAATGCTGGTAAACACTTCTTCAGCTCTTATTGAGCTAGAAACTGCTATTAGCGCGTTCACAACACCTGTGTTCGTGAATTCTTCATCAAGCAATGGAGCTGAGCTTTCGAATATTATTTCCACAAAACTATCTTCATCGACTATTGAAACGGAAACAAGAACCGCTGCAGGCATGCTGAATACTAGTAGTATTTCTGTCGGTACCAGAACGGCAGAGGTGCCTATTTTCGTGAATACGTCTTTAACCAGCGAAGCCGGATCTACGACTGTCGTTAATACTGGAAATCCGTCCTCATCTATTGTCGGAACGGAGCCAGGAACTGCTGCAGGTATGCTGAATACTAGTAGTGTTGCGATCAGCACGTCTCAGGTTTCTATTTCAGTCTTATCGTCAATTAACGGAGGCGAGCCTACGGCAGTCATCACTTCTGTGAATCCACCTTCATCGAATATCGCAACAGAAACAGGAACCGCTGCAGGCATGCTGAACACTAGCAGTGTTTCTGTTAGTGCCAGAACGTCTCAGGTGCCTATTTTTGTGAATTCGTCTTTAACCAGTCAAGCCGGTTCCGGTTCTACGAGTGTTGTTACTACTGGACATCCATCCTCATCTATTGTCGAAACGGAGCCAGGAACTGCTGCAGGTATGCTGAATACTAGTAGCGTATCGGTCAGTACCAGCACGTCTCCTGTTCCTATTTTTATTAATTCAACCTTAATGAGCGCTCATAGTACGAGCTCCCTCTCAATGTAAGTAATCGGCTGAGTATTGACCCCTGAAGCTTTAATCATACAGAATATTAACAAATTTTAGGCTGATATCGACTATTTTGGAAACGGTTAAGGCCACGTCTTCTCAAGTGGAGCTGACGTCGCTGACAACAATGACTGTTTCTTCCGGAAACGGCGTGATCATAACCACTGTTTCTATTCCAGCAAGTACTGCAACTGTGCAGGCAGTCAGCTCGCTAACCATGATCACACTTTCTTCTGGAAACTCGGTAATAGAGACAACCATTGCTGTTCCGCCAACAGAAATCAGAACTGTTGAAGGATCCACCTCTCTAACAACGATGACTATCGGCTCTGGCACTGCCGCAGTAGTAACCACTGTTGCTGTGTTACCAAGTACAACAATCGTTCCGCAAGCAACCTCGTATGCCACTGTGACCGTTCCCTGCACCAATCCTGCTGAATGCTCTGGAAGTTCCATAATGGTCACTACCATTATAGCCCAGCCAACTGAGCCACCAGCTACTGCCGCAGGTGGAACTTCGTGGGCCACTATCACCTTTTCCTCTGGAGGCTCTGTGATAGTGACTACCCTTGTTGTTCCAGCAAGTACTTCACATGTTCCTGAGCTCACTTCGTACGCTACTGTGACTGTTTCCTGTAGCGATCCTGCTGAATGCTCTGGAAACTCCGTGATGGTGACTACCATTGCTATTCAACCGAATTCCGTTCCAGGAGAGACAACCTTGACTACAATGACTACTGGCTCTGGAGTTTCTGCGGTGGTAACCACCATTGCTGTTCCGATTAGTTCAACTGCTCCAGAAGTTATCTCGTACGCTACTGTGACCGTTTCTTGTACTAATGCTGCTGAATGCTCTGGAAACTCAGTGATGGTGACTACCATTCCTGTCCAGCCAACTGAGCAACTGGCTACCGTTACAGGTGGCACCTCTTTGACCACAATGACTATTACTTCTGGCAACTCTGTCATAGTAACTACCATCGCTGAACCACCCAATGCCTCAATTGTTCCAGAAACTATCTCGTACGCCACGGTGACCGTTTCTTGCACCAATCCTGCTGAATGCTCTGGAAGCTCAGTAAGGGTCACTACCATTATAGTCCAACCAACTGAGCCACCAGCTACTGCCGCAGGTGCAACTTCGTGGACCACTATGACCATTTCTTCTGAAAGCTCTGTGATAGTGACCACCATTGCTGTTCCAGCGAGCTCTTCACTTATTCCCGAGGTCACCTCATACGCGACTGTCACCGTCTCTTGTACCAACCCAGCGGAATGCTCAGGGAGTTCAATGATTGTTACAACTATTGCCATCCAAGCAACTGAGCCACCGACTATCGTTTCCGGTGGGGTCTCTATGACCACTATGACAATTGGATCTGGGAATTCTGCGGTTGTAACCACCATTCCTGTTCAGATTAGTTCAACTGTTCCAGAAATTATCTCGTACGCTACTGTGACCGTTTCTTGTACTAATCCTACTGAATGTTCTGGAAACTCAGTGATGGTGACTACCATTCCTGTCCAGCCAACTGAGCCACCGGCTACCGTTACAGGTGGCACCTCTTTGACCACAATGACTGTTACTTCTGGCAGCTCTGTCATATTAACTACCATCGCTGAACCGCCCAATACCTCAATTGTTCCAGAAACTATCTCGTATGCAACGGTGACCATTTCTTGTACCAATCCTGCTGAATGCTCTGGAAGCTCTGTAATGGTAACTACTATTGTTGCTACTCCAACGGAGACACAACCGAATGCTGCAGGCAGCACCTCTTTGACTACGATGACTATTTCGCAAGGAAACTCTGTAATAGTGACCACCATTGCTGTTCCACCCAGTGCTTTGATTGTTCCAGAAGCCGTCTCGTACACTACTATGACTGTCTCTTGCGTCAATCCTGCCGAATGCTCAGGAAGCTCTATGATAGTAACGACAATAGCAGTCCAACCAACTGGCACACAGTCTGCTGCTGGGGTCACCTCATTGACCACAATGACTGTTTCTTGTACGAATCCAGCTGAATGCTCTGGAAGCTCGGTGATAGTTACTACTGTCCCTGTCACAGCAACACCTGCGACAAATGGAGTCCCCTATACTTCGTTTACTACCATGACTATTCCCTGTGAACACCCTACATCGTGCTCCGGAAAATCATATCTCGTTACGACAATTCCAATTTATGGCCCAACCCCAGCAACAGGTCAATCAGTATATGTCACAACCGTCCAAATTGTGAAATTGTCTACACCTGCACCGACAGGGGTTCCTTATACCTCATACACGACTATGACTGTCCCTTGTCATGAGTCCTCGAAATGTTCAGGAAAATCTTATCTCGTCACTACCATACCTATCTATGGAACCAGTACTGGAACTGTACCAACGGAAGAAGCTTACTCCACTCTGACTGTTCCTGTAGCAGAAGTATCATTGGTTTCGACGCCAGTACAAGGAATCCCATATACTTCATTTGTTACTAAGACGATTCCATGTCAACATCCGAGCTCCTGTTCCGGTAGGTCCTATATCGTCACAACTATACCAGTTTACGGCACTATGACATCAGGAAACACAGAATATCTTACCACGACTATTTCTTGCACCAATCCTGCCGAATGTTCTGGTAGCTCTTTCGCTGTGAAGACTATTCCAGTACAAGCAACAGCTACCGGGGTCACTGCAGTCGAGGTCGTCCCAGTTACTACCATCATACCGTTCACTGAGTTCCTTTCTGCTCAGACTACTATTCCACCAGGAGAAGGAACAACTCTTATCACAACTGTAACTGTTCCATGTACAGCAACTGGTTGTGTGACGCAGCAGTTTGTAACCACGGTATCAATCATTTTACCCACTCCATCTTATCCGAACGGTAAGTTACTCCTTATCATGGAAGATCTCCTTATATACTAACAACTTAGAACCTCTTACCACTGTGACTAGCTCCACACCTATTGCCATTCAAGGCAATACTAAGGTCATTACCATGACCGTCACACTTCCATGCCCCGAAAAGACCGAATTTTCAGAGTTGACTGTTTTTGAAACGCTGCCAGCTGGAGTCAACCCAGCGGTGCCAACAGGTGGAACAACCTTCTACACTACAGTGGTTGTGCCATGTACTGCCAGCGGATGTACAACTGAGCAGTTTGTCACCACCGTTTCAATTGTTTTACCAACGCCTTCATATCCCAACGGTAAGTGAAGTGAAATATTAGCAGCAGCGATCATCTTATTAACATCTTTTTAGAACCTCTTACGATTATCACTTCGAAAACACCCATTGTTATTGAAGGCAATACCAAGGAAATTATTCTGACTGCAACTGTCCCAAGTGCATTACCTGGTAGCGCCATGTCTGGTGAAGCTACAGTATTCCAACCTGTTAATGGTAAGTATAGGATAAGAGTGATCGTGAATGCGTAAGAAAATTACGTATGGACTTTTCTAACCTTTTCGAGGCCCTGAAGGGACAACAGTTTCGACCTCTAAGATTACTGCTATAGAGGTTCCTACTATAACTGTCATATGCAGTGCTGGATCGTGCCAAACGTTGACTGGCACAGACACAACTCCTGGTCCTACAACTGTTGCACTCCCTGTAACTTCTTCTACTCCTAAAGCATCATCGCCGACGAACAGAGTAGAATCTATAACCGTTATCTGCTCTGGTAACGAATGTAAGACGCTGATCCCCGGCCTGCCTACAACCATCGTTCCATCTCCAGCTGCACCGGTGATCAATTCTTCGCCAGTGACTAAACCGGTGGAGTCTGTCACCGTAATTTGCTCTGGAAGTACATGCACTACCGTTACGCCTGCTGCGCTTGCAACTGCACCATTTGCTGGAGCTGAAGTTTCTGAAGTCCCTGCAGGTCGATCAACTGTATCAAACCCAGTTTCCTCCTCCAAGTTAGCAACTCCCGCCCCTACTATAACAGTTGTTTGTTCTGAAAGTGGTATTTGCAGTACTATCGTACCGTCGTCGTCAGATATTCCTCAAGCGGCAGTACCTGCTGCTTCCCCGTCGTCTTCGCGGTCTTCGAATGCGGTGCAATCCGTTACTGTAGTTTGTTCTGAAGGTGGCCTGTGCAGTACACTTTCACCTAGCCCGGTAGCAGCCACTTCCGCACCTGTTATTCGGTCAGAAACTTTTGCTGCTGGATCCGAAAATCCTAACATTCCAGCCACAGCTCTTTTGTCGTCGCCATCAAATCCTGAAACAACATCAGTTGGAACCACTTCCGTACAGTCAGCAGCTGAATCTCCAGCCACTTTGCTGGCCTCTTCCGCTCAGCTGACGCCGTCTACAACTGTAATTTGCAGCGAAGATGTCTGCACAACTATGCCTATTCCGGGTCCAACACCATCACCAGAGACTGTGGCGTACGCATCTTCTTCGTCAACCGGGACTAGGCCTGTACAGCCAGTTATCACAGTCATTTGCACGGGAGACGTGTGTACAACAATGTCATCTCCAGTATTGCCAACTGTGATTGTCGGCACATCTCCATTTGCAGCTTCAGCTCCTGAGAGCTCGGTGCCACCAGTTTCGCAGCCATCTGCATCTAGCATGGTGATTTGCGCAGCAGGCGTCTGTACCACCACACCCATACCCGCTACTGTGTCTTCTCCATATTCCACACTGGCTGCTGCTTCATCAGCACCATCTTTCGGAATTATGCCTGCGCCATCGCCAATTGCCTCCATTAGTGTGATTTGTACAGGAGATGTGTGCACTACGATCTCGATGCCTATTCCTGTTCCCTCTTCCGTTCCGTTTGCTGTTACTGTAAGTGAGTCACCTGAACCAGCTCCTATAACTACGGCTACTACTGTAGTTTGCACAGGGGGTGTCTGCACCACAATATCTGTGTCAGTACCTGCTGCGTCGTCTTCTCCAGTGCCCTCTCCCGGAGTCACATCACCCACTTCGCCAGTTTTGTTTCTCGGAAGTATAACATCATCTAGGCCACCAGCATCATCTGCATCTCCTGGAACTATAGCCGTATCGTCGCCTATTGTCTCTACTACAGTGGTTTGTACAGCCAATGTGTGCACGACGATAGCAATAACGCCGTCTCCATTAGCTGAGACTAGTATCTCACCATCGTCGCAGATTTCAGCTGCTTCATCCTCTGCCTCGTCTGTATTACCTTCTCCTGTATCACCAGCTTCGTCCGCTGCACCAAACCGATCTTCAGGAATTAGCCCTTCCCCTGGGGCTGAATCTTTGGCACCATCCTTTTTGCACACTGCTCCAGCGTCGTCCGTTGTATCAAGTCCATCGACGGGAACTACGTCGTCGTCTTCCCAGACGGTCTCTACTGCAGTGGCTTGTACGGGAAGTATGTGCACGACTATGCTGGTAACAATATCTCCTTCAGCTGAGACTGTGGCTTCATCTTCTCCGACTTCGTCTGCTTCCCCGAGCGTATCATCTGGAATTTTTTCATCACCGTCAGCATCTACTACTGTGGTATGTATAGGAAGTGTGTGTACGGCAATGCTGGTATCTACATTTCCATTTGTTGAGACTGTTGCCTCATCATCTGCACCAGCTTCACCTCTTTCATCGACTTTGTCTATTTCATCTGTTTCACCGATGTCAATTGCTTCATCAGCCGCTCCTTCAGCTGGAACTATGACTTCGCATCCTCCATCAGTATCGACGGCGGTAGTATGTACTGGAAGTGTGTGCACTACAATGCTAGTCAATACTACATCCCCTTTAACTGAGCCTATTTCCTCCACTTCGTCAGCGTCGAACCCATCTTCGCGAACTACTGTATCAACGACTCCGTCCCCAGAAGCTGAGTCTTCAGCTCTATCTTCACCAGTTTCTTCAGCCACAATACTAGGCCCATCTACTGGAATGATGACTTCATCTTCGCCAACTGTTTCTACTATTGTGCTTTGTACAGGAAGTGTGTGCACAACAGTATCGGTGAATCTGGGTCCTTTAGCTGAAAGTGTTTCCTCGTCGCTTGCTTCGTCTGCTTTATCGTCCCGCAGTATTCTGCCTCCTCTGATAGCTTCTTCCACCACCGTTGTCTGCAGTGAAGGTATCTGCACAACAATGCCAGTGCCAGCAGCTGTGTCACCTCCCTCTCCAACATCGCCGACCTCCTCTGTTGTAAGCCCATCTTCCAGGTCTATTTCTTTGTCGGCGCCTATAGTCTCCACTACCGTGGTTTGTACTGGGAATGTGTGCACGACGGTAGCCGTAACTCCAGCTCCAACTGAGACCATTGCCTCGTTTGCTTCATCAGCCCCGGTAGCTGAACATAGTCCGTCTTCTGAAACTATGTCGTCGTCCTCGATAATCTTCACTACGGCAGTCTGTACAGGAAGTGTGTGCACAACAATGGTGATAACTCGGGCTCCTTTAGCTGAAACTCTTGCCCCATCTTCTTCACCCAGCTCACCTACTTCATCTGCTGAAAACGTATCTTCATCGACAGCCACCATGAGGCCTGTGTCGCCGTCTTCACCTGCTTCTGCCTTAACGGCTCAGTCCTTTTCAAGTCCGTCTCCTGGAGCCATGACTTCACCTTCGCTTACAGCCGCCACGACCGTTATCTGTACTGAAGGTGTGTGCACGACAGTTCTAGCGTCTTCACCACCAGTAGCTGAAACTGCTGCCTCATCGGCTTCGTCTACTTCATCGACTCCCTCGTCCCCATCAAGTCCATCTTCTAGACCTACAGCCCTACCTTCTTCAGCCAGCTATGGAGCACTATCTTCACAAGCTAGGTCTTCTGAAACTGCGTCGTCGCCTTTGTCTTCTGAAATTCCGTCACAAGTTGAGACTTCTAACACCGTTTCTTCGTCGGCTTCGTCGCCACAGACTGCTTCTGGAGTTAATTCATCTGGAACAGTTGTATCACTGTCTACGTCTCTTGGAACCACTGTATTACCTTTCTCATCTTCTGGAACGAGTTCCTCTCCCGTTTCGTCTGTTGGAACTATTACGTCGCCTGCGTTACAAGTTTCATCTCCTGAAATTGTTTCCTCACGCTCATCAGAAGCGACATCCCCCAAAGCTGCTACTTCATTGGCTACTATGACTATGATACCCACAGCATCTGAAGTTATTGCTCTACTCGAAACACTTTCTTCAGCTACGATTGCACCATCTTCGATGGGTTCCTTCACAGTGATATGCACAGAAGGTACATGCATCACGATTCCAGTGTCTACTCTGTCTTCTACCGGCAATGTTAGCCCTTCGTCTGTACCAGGGGCAGCTTCTGAGTCTGCTTCACTATTATCCTCTCCCGGAGTTGTAGCATCGTCTGTTTCGACTCCTGCAAAGGTGCCTTCCATTTTACATACGACATCTTCTGGAACGGAACCAACACCAACGATGCCAATGACAGTAGTTTGTACAGAAAACGTGTGTACCACAATGCCGATACTCATGCAATCTCCATCTTCTAAGATTATCGAGCCCTCGTCGCTTACCTCATCCGGTATACCAAGTACAAGATCTAAATCTATGACTCTCTCGTTATCAGTAGCCTCAACTGTGGTTTGCTCAGGAAGCTTGTGTACGACATTGTCAGCAACTCCATCGCCATTAGTTGAGACTGTTCCATCATTGTCTCCACAAACCTCACCTTCATCCGGTTCAGTCACGTCGCCTTCGAAGCCAATGTCGCCGGTTTCGCCTGCTGTACCAAATTCCTCATCTGAGGCTATGGCTACTACTGTGGTCTGTACAGGAACAGAGTGTACAACAATGGCGATAGCCCCGACTCCTTTAGCTGAGACTGTTCTCTCATTTTCTTCCCCGGCTTCAACTGTCTCGTCTGCTTCATCTGCCTCATCTGCCTCATCGGTCTCAATAGCTACACCAGGTCCATCTTCAAGCACCATATTCTCGCCTTCACCCGTAGCCTCCGGTACTGCGGTCTGCACAGGAAGTGTCTGCACCACGATACCAGCCTCTCCTCTTCCTGACGTTGTCGAAACATCACTGACGTCTGCTTCGTCTACTTCATCTGTCAGTACCGCAGAATCTCCAATTGGGTCCTTGTTCTCATCAGCTGCTTCAGTTAGAACTTCGTCGTTTGCATCTGCTGTGGCCGTTGGTACTCCATCTTCTATAAATTTGGCTCCTACATCTTCAGTTACGTCTCCTGGGACCTCGGCAGTCGCATCGCTTGAAAATATTGTATCCTCGAGGAGCGTTTCTATGACCACTCAAACTACAGTGGTGTGCTCCGCGGAAGTCTGTAGCACAATGACAGTAACACTCCCTTGTCCATTATCGTCAGAGATCAAAACTCCTATTCTCATAGGTCCGTCAAGAACCCCACTTCCCTTCGTTGTATCATCTGTAGGTACGTTCTCTGCTCCAATTCCAGCGTCCGAGATTGTGAGTTCAGTACCATTGCTCGAAAAGGTCAGCACATCATTCATTCCATCTCCATCTCCTGCAACTGTTGGCATTTCGTCTACTGCCTCTGTTGCTTCCGCTTTATCTTCTCCACAGACAGTCTCAGTCCCGCCATCTGCACACGGTTCTTCTTCTGGAAACATTTCCCCTTCGGCTGCAGCATCAGGTCCAACTCCTGTATCTGTGGCCTCAACTGCTCCGTCATCTTCTGATATTGCAACTGTACCACAGCTTACAGTCTCTACTATCGTTATCTGTACAGAAGGTGTGTGCACTACAATGCCAGCTCCTTCTCCATTGGCTGAATCATCAGTTTTGCCGTCTTCGCCTTCACAATCGGTTGTTCCATCTTCTGCACCAGTTTTATCTACCAGAACTGCTGCTCCATCGTCCACTTCGCCTGTTCTATCATCACCGGGGACACAGCCACCATTGGCTTCGGCTCCATCATCTAACGGAGTAACCGCTTCAACCTCTTCCCTAGAAACCGTCACTCCATCGCCTGCCGGTATTCCGTCTTCTATCCAAACTCCATCTCCCGAAGCCCCAGTTTCAGTCTCATCCTCTATTTCACCCAGTTCGCCAATAGAAACCCGGACTACTGTGTCTTGTTCGAATGATATTTGTAGCACCTTCACCGTGACATCCTTATCGAAGACTACAGCTGTCATTTTATCGCCCACGTCGCCGCCTGAAGTAGCAACATCGCCAGCTTCTTCTATGGGGAGCTCAACTACGCAGAATTCTTCGCCTGCGGTATCCTCCATCAAGAGCTCAACATCTGCAGTGCCTGAATCTCCGATGGCTATACAGACTACGGTGAGTTGCTCAAGTGGCACTTGTAGTACTTTTATCTTGACAGCATCATCTTATTTACCATCTAAAGAGACGATCTCGCCAGCCTCTTCTATGAAGAGTTCAACTCCTACTACTACTGCGCCCATTGTTTCGTCGATGAAGAGCTCAGCATCAATCAGACCTGAATCTTCCATCCGAACTACGGTGAGCTGCTCAGGTGACATCTGTAGTACTTTCACGTTGACAGCTACATCTACGTCCAAGACAACTAAGTTAGTTTCATCACCTACGTCGTATAGAGATGCTGCTTCTGAATCGACTACTTCCTCTGTTAAGAGCTCTACACCAGTTACTCCTGAATCCACCATAAACAGCGCGATCCCCGAGACGTCCCGACCCACGACAGCGCCGGTCACTGAATCCATGACTTCTTCTAGCTCCACTGAGAAACTGACCTCCAGTGGTCCTACTACTACAGTGAACATGGAAGTATGTACCGAGGGAGATTGCTCTACAATGCCGCTTCTTGCTCCTACCCAAGCTTTATCGAGCATGATTCCAACATCTTCTACGGCAGTCTTGATCACTAGCACCGTTCCAGCTGTCATTTGTTCGGGTAAAGAATGTACGACTTTGCCTGCCACCATCTCTCCTGGAAGTACTGCTCCACTGACAGTTTGCTCTGGTAGCGACTGTACAACTGTTGCTGCTACTGCTCATTCTGGTACTGCCATTCCTATTACAGAGAAAATCATTACTATCAGTACCATGCGGCCATCGACTACCTGTACCGATTCTCTTTTCACTATTGCCACAACAGGAATTCTCCTTCCTGGACCTGAGATTCCAGTTCCTCAGACATTAAAGCAGATGAGTAAGATCACAATTACAATGTTGCCACGAACCGGGTCGCCATCGAGTGAGAGCTCCCAGCAATACTCTATACAAACCAAAACTGGTACTCCAGTTTGGGTTCCAACCGGAGTTGTCGTGCCTGGTGTGCAGGCTCCAGGCTCTGCTAGTGCGCTGTCCAGTGTGCCAGTCTATGCGCCAGATACCAGTTCATTATCGGCTCCATCCTCTTTAATGCCAGTTAGCAACCTGGCCCCTACATCGGCTGTTTCACTACCTTCAGTATTCTTGACTTCAGCCAGCGGTGAAGTTTCGCCCACGGCTCCTGTTTCATGTGTAGGCAGCGAATGCAAAGAGACTCCAGGCAGTATTATGCCAGGAGTAGACATGTCTTGTGTTGGAGAGGCTTGTTCACCAACCTCGTCGGTCAAATATAGCCAGCGAGCAGCTTCAGTTCCTTCCGGTCAGACAGTAGCACCGGCCGCTTCAATTCCTCCAGTTCCTTTGACCGAGAACTTAGCTCCGACCCTACTTCCGACTCTTTCAGCTGAAATTTCTCCTCCAGTCCCATCATCCCCATCCACTGCTACTTTGGAATCGCCACCAACGCCTCTGCTATCGATTGAAACTTCATGCGTTGGGCAATCTTGTGTTTCGCAACCTGCTACTCCAGGAGCTGTGCAAACTCCGGCAGAACCCTGTTCAGGGCTGGATTGTGGATCTCAAACGCTTCCTTTGGTTGAATCGTCTTGTGTTGGACTAGCCTGTGTTATGCAGGCTAGTTCTCCAGCACCTCCAGCGAGAACCCCTTGCTCTGGACCTAATTGTGTATCTCAAGTTCCTCGTCCTCCTTCTTCTGAAACATCTTGCGTCGGAGCTGGTTGCTCTGCGCCACCTGCTGCTGTTATTCCTCCTTCCCAAAGTTCGTGTGTTGGAGCTGGTTGCCCTGCATCCCCTGAGGTTCCTCCAGCAGCCGAAATTCCATGTGCTGGACAATCATGCCCACCACCGGTTGCACAAAGTAATGGTGCCGAACATTTATTCAAAGGTTTAACACACTGGAAGTCCGGGATTGCTTGCATGGTTAGTATGTGTTTATTGATTTGAAGGTAGGTTTGTTTTTCTTTATTTCTATTCGATCTATTTTTCCTGTCAAATTTCTGAAGTCCTTTTTAATCAATTTTTATTACTATGTTTTAATGGTCTGATAAAGTCGGCAACTCAGTTTCTTTATCTTGTCATTTGTTTCATATGTAAATGTCGATCGTTATCATCTTTTTGTACTTCTTCTTGGTCATCTATTATTTTTTTTCTCATAAAATTAGAACATTATTCGTCTTATATTATTATATCATAATAAATTATAATAAATTAAATTAAAATTAATCAATTAATTAACTTCGCATAAGTGTGTCGTCAGCCAGGCCTGAAGAAATCGGATAATCCCAGTTTCCCCCCGGGGCTACTGGCGCTTTTCTCCTTATTCTTGGCCAAAAGATACTGTAAAGAACTTTTATTTTTGCGGTCTTTAGCACGTTTCTTCGCTGGATTAAGAGATGTGGTACGATTGTTGGCAAAAGAAGAATTTATCTCTTCCGAGGTTCGCCTCTTCTTTAGATCATTGTTATCGCCGTCAGTGTCGGGCTTTGCTGAACCATCATCAAGTTCACGTTTCTCGAAAGTTGCTTTCTTTATGAGCGACCTACTAAGGACAGCTTTCGACGGAATGACATTTCCCAACTCGTTGGTTAAGACGGTGGTACAATCAAGACACTCATATACCAATGACCTCTTTCTGTGTTGTGGTATTATCGGCTTATTATCCCCTTCGGTTTGCCTGTAATGCTTTTTAAGCAAGCCCTTTTGAATTTTCTGTTCTCTGCGTATACGCGCCCTTTTTGACAGGCCGCCAGACCTTCTCAGTGAATTGCCAAGCTTAAGTCTGATCTTCACAGTTATTCCTGGAATCCATGGAATACAACATTCTGGACATGTTTGTTGTTTATGAGCATTATCAGGCAATTTAATAGAATTGTCCTTTGCGGTTTGAAAACATCTAAGTTGAAGCGCCTGTGACAGTGGCCATAGTGGTAATGACCGGGCTGACTTGTAGAGATGGACTACGATCGCTTCGTTTTTTGCCAAGGACATATTTTCCACCTGGATTAGTTGGAGAGGTGGTGGGTGCACTACTCGAGATAACAGAAATTGAGGAACTACTCCGCCCGCCACGTGAAAGTCACGTGCTTTCCCGATCGAGCATTCCCATAGATAACCTATTATAAAACAATTCTTATTTATTTATTCATTCAAATCTACAACTTCCCGAAGAATCAAACAAGTAACTTGTTCTCATAGAGATCCTCTTCGCGACTCTTAGAAGCTTTGCTAAAAAAAGGGCGCTCCCCGACCGATACAGTTCTGACACCAGTTCTAACAACGGTGCCAGCACCGATGGGATAATCGTTGGTAGCCGTATGGAAAACTGATCTGTTATCCCAAACTGCCATGTCATTTTTATTCCATTTGAAACGAACTTGAATATCATGACTAGATACTAATAAATCATGAATGTATTTCTTGATAAGAGTACTCTCACTATCGGTAAGGCCGTCAAAGGATGCAAAGTGCGTTCCTAAACTGAACACTGATTTCCAGCCTGTAACAGGATTGGTTCTGATAACAGGATGTTTAGCGGTCAGTTCATCACCAAAGTTTTCAGGGGCTCCACGCTTACCAGAGTAGATTTCAAACTCACCGCGAGTAGAATCTTTAAAAGTTGGCTGGCTGAATGTACCTAGAAGAGTTTCTAGGTATGACCTTAGTGATGGAGAAAGTTTGTCATAGAGACTGTATCCACTGGCCCAAAGGGTATCTCCGCCATGATCCGGGGTCTCGATAATCCGAAGTGTGGTATAATCTGCTGGAACTGGCTCAAAGTTCACATCAGTATGGTATTTTTCACTTGACTTCCTGAAAGCAACTCTAGCATTAGAATAAACATCATTGTTGATTTTGGATGTAATAATAGAAACTTCTGGATCAATCTCTTTGGATCCATCATCCTTCAGAAACCCACCTGCTGGCGCAACAGGATGAATATGTAGACCAGAGGTTTCAGGTTTACCGGCCAGTTTACCAAGTTGTTCAGCCAATTTCTTTTGCTGGGCAATAGTAATATCTTGATTTCTGAAAAATACCACTCCTCGTCTAGAAATAGTAATCGCAAGATCCCTAAGCTGTTCCTCATTATCAAGGATATCTTTGAGTTGGGCATCAGGGTATTCACGACCAATAGCAGGAGTGATCTCTTTGAATTTATATGCAGTATCTAAAGCACCGCTAGCTTTCATAGGACCAGACCAATTCTTAATAACTGATGGGCCTTCGTTGATTTTTTCAGCATAAGTAGAGGGGCCCTTGAAGGCATCCTTAGGAGCACTTAGCTTTTGCTCACCGAATTCGTATGCTGGAGTAGTAGTAGCAGGAGGCATTGAAATATTTGTTTGTTACTGAAAAATATATCAGTACGCCATGTCAGCCAACTTGATTATTTATATATGTAATTGAACCATATACCTTTTTTTGAGCGTTAGGTTGTTTGCTGGAGCCCGGAAATGATGGAGATAGTCTGCTGGAAGCACGTCATTTACACATGAATCATCGAATGTACCTTTCTCATAGTGTCTTTTTGCTGATCAATATAAGATTATAAATGATAAGCTGGAAAAAGTCTCGCAGTGAGAGTACTGATGAGAAAAATAAGAATGATAGGCAGAATGGGAGTACTGGGAATATGTTAGTTTGCACGGTATGGTGCGAAGCGCGGACTATATAGATAAGAAAAACTCTTATCTTTTGGCTTATGCATAAGAGAACATCACTCTGTTCTATGAGTTTAGTAAACATGTAAAAACGTAATTATTTGGTTCGAAAACTCAAATACTTCTGAATGTGAATGGATATGGTTATAGAATAAGACATGGAAATTGTCAATTGATACCAGCAAGCGACGTAATGTTGATAGATAGCAACCACGTGATATTGCATAAGATTGTATGGCCAGCGGGTGTCAGGTTCCGATTGAGTCGTTCTACTACATCTGGGCATAACCCGCAGTATGGATGACCCGGCTTAGAATGGTTCGCGTACTCGAGGGTATTCTCGCGAGTTTGAGTTGTTTGAGCGAGGAGGTAACGCGAAGAGTCGGCTCTATAGTGCTGATTGACTTGAGTGCGGTTCTCGAAGTGGACTTGCACTGTTGAGTAAGGTTTGTGAGGAGTATCTCTTGGTGAGATTCGGAGCGGGCTCCGAATTTTTTATATATAACTGATATAAGAATAAATATATAAAAAAATACATATCCGTTCTGCACATTGTATACTGATATATTTTAAAAATACAATTTACGTAAATACTACAGAGAGCAGGGTTTGTCAATTCTTAGGTTGCGATAATAACTTGTCTAAGTTATCTATTGAATTGTGAATATAAGCGATAATGGCTGTTGTTGATAATTCTCTGATGCAATACTTATGAGGAGTTCAAACAATTTTTAGGTGTTGCTAACTTTTTTTATAATCCAATAGGAAATTGATGGCAACGGAATTGTCTCGGTGTTAACTATATAGGAGGTATTAGTCTTCTGGTATTAGTAAAATATCAGTAAAGAGCAGAAGTCCTGCTTCCAACAAGAGACGGGCTCTCGGGCATGAACGCGGTTTAGTCACGTGATATATATGCAGTTCTGTTTTCCCCATGCAAATATCATACCTTAAACGTTATCTTATCTTTTCACACCGTTGAAACGGATTCGATATATACTTTTTATCAAGACTCTGCACCTCATTGTTGGCAACAACAACCACAATGCGCCATACAACGGTATTGTATTTCAACTACGTTCGTGGGCTAATTATTTTCCTGCTTTCTTCGGAACCCTGCTGGTTACAGTCAACTTTATTGCATCTCCGAGATTTATAGAAATCATCACAATTAACTTGCAATATATCTATTTAATCTACTAGTCTATGGTACACGTGATTATCCAGACTAAAAGACTTCTGTCCAATTTTAGCAAGCGAAACGTCACGTGCCGTGGCTCGAATTCAAAATATCACGAATATAGAAGACAGACAACTTCTACTTCGTGTCACTCGTAGGACGCATCGATACACAATGGACGTAGTACTCGTAGCTGACCGATTTTTACGCTATAAACCTATTCAAAATCTTAGTGTGTATTTACTTTCTTGGGCTACCAACGTAGTTCGTGAGCCTACAAAATGGAATATGTCTAAAATTATTCCGATTGCCAAGTATGGAAGGTCCCATCGAACTCGATACTATTGATATAACTAATGTCGACGACTTCTGTTACAGCCGCTTTGATATCTTTGCTAAAACTTATAGAGGCCGGACGTTGACGGATATCTTTCAAGTCAGAGATTTTACGAAAGAGAATGCAGAACCGCTCTTCGGTGCTGACAGGCATCTTGGTTCCAATATCATACTTGAACTTGGCATAACATAAGATGCACACCTTTTAGAGTGTATTTTAATGCGTTCATCGAAGGCAATCGAAAAACGCCTGAAGAGAAAAATGGTGATTGCGAATATAGAGATGGGTCGTTCACAGCTAAATGGCCCGTAAACATTGATAGTGTGATTCATGGGACAGGTATCAAAGGGTATGCAAAAGTCAGGGAAATGAAAATTAAATTCAAATATATCGCTGATGACGCTCCTCCTGAGCATTCTTAAAGGGTTGTTGCCTGCGCACATAACCACTTGGTTTATCTAATTATCTAAACAAGCTGCTACTAGTCATACTGGCGCCTGCCCTCCATTTGTAAACCTTGCCCATCCTAAACGAGAGCAATAATCCGCAGGCCATGCCCCCATAATGGGCCCTCCGTTATATAATGACCTCACTCCGATTCTATTTTATCCTCTTGCTCATGGGGTTCCTCGCAGATATACATGGCCTTATTCGTGACCGCACCCTTCCTGGCGTGCGTTTGATATTTAGCGACCCCCGGCAGATTCCCGACTACGTAGAAGGGTCTCGTAATTTAGAACAAGTCTTTTTCGACTCTGCCGCCTTCAGAAATGCCGACAAGCTTAGTGAAAGAATAACGGCTACTCCAACGGATTACCACCGTCCTCCTGGCGGCGCAATACTTGTCAAAGGGGACAGGAATATGGTAAAGCGTTTTCACCCATATGTACGTTGCTTCGGAAAAGACTACTACGTATTTAACCTATCTTGTCAAAGACCTTCCAGAAGTTTGACCCCGACTGGCATGGGAATATATATGTCTATAAGGAAATTTTGGAAAAAATATAAATATGAAACGCCCTGTCGGCAATATATGATTATTGAGAGCTCAGTGAGACCATCGTCACTCTTATTCCATATTTTGTTAAGACTTTTACCTGCTATTAGACTAAGAGACACAATACCTATTGTAGTATGCGAACAGCGGCTAGAACACTTGGCTGTCAACATAGGACACTACTTTGAAGAGCGAGATCACGAGGGCAGCCAGGCGTCAGTGGCGCTCATTGTTTCAACCCGATATGAAAAGAGACTGGACGGTATACGTAGAATGGTGTATGACCGTGAGATTACGAGCCTTGATAACTGCAAAATTGTGGCTGTACGATATGACGTCTATTTGCGAGAAAATGTGTCGATACCACATCAGAGTGTGGTAGTCAACACGGATTGTTTGCCAGTAGCAAAGCAATGCGTTTCTTGGCGGGGTAGACTAGATCCGTCGGCGGTCGAGGCTTCAATATCTGTGGATCGGGATCTAACAGTGCCAGTAAAAATTTTGGTTGACACTCATGACAACAGCATCTATCCACTCCTGACAGCAGCTGCTATTCGGCGAATAACTCGAGAAATATATATCGAGCATGAAAGGAACGTTTTTTATTGTGACCTACGCAGGTCTATGGAAGTAGAATACATATAGAAGATTATCAATTAACGTCTCTGCCATCCATAATTTTAATACAAAGGAAGGTGGCTCGTGAATGGATTCAACATTCTATGGCATTATTGATATATAATCTTATAGCAAATGAGATAATTTCCGTATACATGTCGAGATTCCGGGTAATTGAGCTGCTGTGTTTGTTTACTATTCTAACAGATCTCTTTTTATATCTCAATCATCTGATACTTCTTTTCTTTATCTTTTCAGAGATAGTATCTGTGATTCTTTCTTTCTTTCTTTCTATGTTTCACTCTACCTTTTGGTTGTGCTATTTTGGTCTATCTCTTCCGTTTTATTCCATATTAATTGACATGTGCTCTACAAGGATGTTTGCATGGATGTTTGCTCGCCTTTTTTTGCCTCTTGTCAAACTAATATTTAAGTGGTTGAATTAATTTTAATATTTGTATTTACTTAAGGATCACAACCATCCCAGATCTTTCTTGATCTCTCTGGATCTTTCTTTCCCTTCTCCTTACTGCGAACATCCGATAAACACATTGCAACACTTCATTATAACTCTTGGACTTAATCTTTAAGTGTGAATGAGCATGTCTATACGTACTCGCATGCCTCGAAGAGACCTTAGCTTGTGGTGAATTCAATGGTTACCATGGCTCTTCGCTCAAAATCGAAAAAGATTCCTTCTTGATAACTGGTGGTGTGCGATCCGTCTTAACTAGATTTATATAATGAATCAATCACACAATCTTTAAAATGAGTTCACTATGCAGAAGGGATCTATGAGTTCAGTAAATACGTAAATACGTCAATTATTTGATTCGAAAGCTTAGTTATTTTGAAAGCGAATGGATATAAATATTTATAGAATAGGTCACGGAAATTGTCAGTTAATATCAGCAAGCGACATATTAATCCGTTGTATTGATAGATAGCACACGTCATAAGATTGAATGAATGGACAGCGGATGTCAGGTTCTGATTTAGTCAAATAGGTCTCGGCAGCCTAAGTATTATCGGCTCAAGGCGACGAGCGAAGGGAGCTGCCGGTCTGGGGCCCAGCCGCCGGAGGCAGAGCTGAGGGATATGGGCGAAAAGTATATGTTTTGGACTAAATATCAGATGATAAGTACTATCTCGCATCGAGACCGAATTCCAGCTCGTGTTCGAAATCATAGCCGGCGGCAGGGCCACCGAGATTCTCCTGCGGTTTGGGGGGCTGGTCTTGGTATCGAAATTCTTCCGATGGGATGCCAAGTGTGTCTGTGCGTGAAAAGGCAGCATTCATAGAGTGTTGCTGTTGATCGATTGGGATAGGTGATGTATATTCCACGCCGAGCGAATCGGCGTACTGTTGGGCATTGGCCTGGGATTGCGCTTGGGCCTGAGCATGGGCATGAGCATCCGCCTGGGCTTGAGCGTGAGCTCGAGCTTGGGCCTGAGCATGAGCCTGAGCTTGCGCTTGCGCTTGCGCTTGCGCTTGTGATGCTTCAGCATCCGTCTGCTGTTGACGCTGGTTCGATAAAGGTTGCCTTACCATTTCTCTGAATTTAATCACCTCGTCTAGAATCATCTGCCTCATTGCCTCCATGTCTTCGACAGCTTCAAAAGAAAAGTCGAACTCAGTAGGACACAGCGGCTCATCAGCAGGGTCATGCCAGATTCTAAGATACGGGTGCTCAAGCGCTTCTTCCACAGTGATCCTATCGGCAGGATCAAACGCCAGCATGCGATTGAGTAGGTCCAGAGCTTCGGGATTAGCATTGGGAAACAGAGTATGAAATGGTACTCGAGGCATATATGGCAACCCACGAACATACTCCTGAGCTCTTGGAGAGCCGATACGCTGAAGAGTTTCTTCAGATGGGGTCCCAAGATAATGAAGGATTTGATTAAGCTGATCTACATAATCCTTACCTTTAAAGAATGGCTTACCTCCAAGAAGCTCTGCCAAAATACAACCAACTGACCAAATGTCAATAGCTTTTGTATAACTCTGAAAACTGAGCATAATTTCAGGCGCTCTATACCAACGAGTAGCCACATATTCAGTTAAAAATCCCGCGTTCCGCTCTGGATCAGTAGAAAAGCCTCTAGCAAGACCAAAATCGCATATTTTCAACTCGCAATCAGCATTGACTAGTAAATTTCCTGGTTTCAGGTCTCGATGTAAGACGTTTGCTGAATGAATATATTTTAACCCCACCAATATTTGATAAATGAAGCTCTGATAATGGGCGTCTGTAAGGGGCTGTTGTGACCGTATTATTTGATGCATATCACATTCCATCAACTCTTCGTAAAGGTAGATTTCATTGAAATTGTTTGTGTCCACGATATCCATGTCATACAGACATGTAATGTTCTTATGACCCCTGAAATGATTTAGTAAACGCAATTCCCGCAATGCCCGTTTACAAAGAATCTTTTTCGAAAAAATGTTGGTTACTTTTTTGACTGCGATGCCAGGGATTTCAGGAGATCCGTGACATCTCGCAGCGCACACGATTCCATAAGCTCCATGACCCAATTCTTTTGTAATCTGAAACCGTTTGTCGATAGTAAAGTCTTGATTAAAGACTTTGTATACGTGTCTCTCAGCCTTTATCATTATTCCGTGTAATGCAATGAGTCCACAAAAACTTTTAATAAAGACCTTAAATATAAGAGTGTGTCGAAACAAAATGTCAGTAAATGTGTGGTGATATTGATTCAAGTAAGTGAACAGATGCAAAAAAATTGATAATTGGCAATCGCTGAAAAAGTTGACGTTCGTCACGTCTTGCAATTTATAGATCTAGTATTAACAGGATAGAATCCAAAAATAACTCAACTAATCACTCTACCCAATGACTAGCTCGAGACCTCTCCCCCTTGGAATTGCGTTCCTGTACTGTACTGTACTGTACTATCCTGACCCTTTATTTGGACCCTTTAGACAAGCTGGCTAGCTCAACTACCCGCCCTGAAGTCAAGTATATGCGGACTGAAATGTAAAAATAGTAACACCAAGCGGAAAGACACAGCAGCCAATCTGCACGATGGTGGAGTAGTCAATTAACGGTCGGCTGGGTCAGAGTGAAGGACGAGACGACGTCAGTTATTAATGGGTCAATCGCCAAAAAAAAAATAAAAACAAAAAAGTGTGTGCCGTTTGAGCTGCTGCCACTGCTGTTGTTGTTGCCTATATATATATGCGTCTGTGCGCTCCGGTGGGTGAGTAACTGTACGTGTATTGATATATGACGTCTAGTAACGTTGGTTAAGATATCAACATCAACAGTAACGACTGTTGACTTCTGCTCATGGAAATGATAACGAATGGGAAGAGAAGGCTGGGACTGGCAGCGCAGTCAGTATCTCTCTCTTGTGTGCTCCTGAGCTTCGTATTAACCAGTATCACAAAGTAAAAAGACAAGTCAGCTCTGTTGATTGTGGCAACGTGATAACAGCCTGAAAGCAAAAGTTTGTGTGTACACTTTTGTTCTGTTGTGTTGCGTTGTGTGAATAAAAAATTAGTTGCACACTGATGATGGCTGTGATATAATGGTGATGATGATTCGAGATTTCTGTTGTTTCTGTCGCTGTTAATTAAGTCTGCAGCAGGCAATACGGGCCAGTTGCGGTGAATGCTCCCGATGGCGTGGGCGCGGGCCTTGGCTGGGCTGAGCTGCTGGGCTTGGAACTGAGATTTGACTGGCATACGTACGTTGGTGGGCGAGGCTGTAACGGCCAGCCCCGATAGATAGTTAGCAGTTTTCTAACGGCTGCGCCTGTTCGAGTCAGCCGTACTTTACTTGGGCCGGCCTTCTTACCTGCTTCCAGCTGGGATCTGTCTACACCTGTAATAACTCGCTTCACTCAGTCTTCGGCTTCTCCTATACCGTAACCGTAACCGTTTGTCCGCTCACTAACAATTGTCGAAAACTAATTCTCATTTCTAGTCTATAGAAAGCTAGAATTGAGTGTTTTTGTTCGTTGACTATTCACTCAGCCGTACATGACCCCTGAGTGACGGTATACCCGTCGTGAACGAACTAATAAAATGTCAGATGCCAATGCCCTGCCATGCGCGCACGCGCTTCTTTCTCTCTTGAATCCATCTCCTTGGTTTTACTCACGCCATCAGATACCGTATTCTCGGTATCTTCTCACGCCATTAATCCATCTCTTATTCTATGGATTCTCCCTTTCTTGTTTATTATAAATATTCTTTGTTTTCTCCCTCAGGTACTCTTTCCTCTC
>JAJMAW010000154.1:0-25220 GCA_030565085.1 Sugiyamaella pinicola
AGGTACAATTCTTAAAGGAAGAATAGAAAGCAAATTTCTCAATACTACTTGATTAGGACATCGAACGATCCAAAAGTGGGATATGTTAATACCAGGTTTTATATTGAGCACACATTTCGGATAGTTAAGTCTATCAAACTCTCTATGAATTGTTTCTATTATCTTCGTCCTCATTTCATCATTTTGGTAGGTAAAAGGAGGAGTAACAACAGGTATAGCAAGTGGAACATCGAGATCTGGAGAATATGCCTGGATAAGTTGTGCAGTTTGGGCCAGGAATTTATCGCATACGGGCGTGCGTCGTTCACATATTGTATGCTGATTGCAGCCAAGTTCACATAAACAGTCGCATAACTTTTCAGTCATTTTGTTGGTGGGCATAAATGAATAGGGGGCGGGCTTATATTTATGTTTCAGGATTTCGGTTATGGGCTCCAATTATTGTTATGTTTCGAGATGCACTTCTAGAGACTGTGATGGTAACGGACGATGGACAGTAACAGCACTTATCATAGGGAAAGATCGAAAGATCGAGAGTGTTTTGACTATTTATAGGTCCAAATCTTCTAGCTAAAACTTAGCTCGTATTTATTATTCATTGGCCACAGCACATCTCTCTGACTACTCTATGGACGCACCAATGCATCGAATCAGTTTTGTTTTTCTCAGATGTAGCTCAATAACAAGAGAACACGACGGTACACCGCTTATTCGACTGGCGTTCTTTAAGATCTTGAAATAAGGCATGCCTGTTTTATAGTGAGGATAGTGAGGAGATTTCGATGGATTTCACGAATCAGTGCAGAATCCAGGGCTATTTCAGCATGGGCTTGAGGATAAAACAGGCTACTGGTAGTGTTTCGGCCATATCAGCATTGCCTCGCGCAATATTCTTTATCATTCTTCGCCCTTCTCCTCAATCATATAAAAGCCCAACTTCCCTGTTGTTTTTGTATTTTGTTCTCTAATAGAATTATTGAATAGAAGAAAGTTATCGTATGATATAGAAATGTAAGAATGTACGGCTGAAACCAGACGAATCAGGTTATCAGCGAGAAGACACATAATCAATAGCCGCATAATAATTTATTTATTTATATAAAATATAAATTAACATAAGAATCCCCTCCCGTCCGACGATAACTTGACAGTAGCCATGGGGAAGTTTCGTGATACCGTTGAACTTGTAGCTGAATACAATGTGGGAAGCTTTTTAGCTTATGCGAACTCTGTTATCTCAAACTCAAATCGATCTGCGGTGGGAAGCTTTTTAGCTTGCGCGAACTCTGCGGTGACAACCCTTGAGGAATATACTTCTTCCTCGAAACAGCTAATGAAAACCCCAAAGAAAATATTCAAAGTAATCCAGAAAGTCCCCTACTCATCGAAAGCCCTTGAAATCGTCTCTTCTGCTAACTAAATTGTAATGTTAAATTCCCTTGCATATATGTGCAGTTATAGCGAGTACGAAGAGAAATTAACTCGTTCATTGATTGCGAAAGTCTTAGTGCAGATGTCAGCGTCTCTACTTACCAAAGGAACATATGTCGAACAAAACAGAGTTGATATTATCAAAATTCCCGGTTTTGAACTGTATATAGGCTCAATTCCTACAACCCGAACTACAGAGTCAACCGATAGGCGTCACTGGCTCGCGAGTATCTACAATACCACGAGTCAAATAAGAGCATTTTTCCAAGGGAAAACTTTGACCGTTTTATCTCTGGCAAGAGATGAAGATATTTTCAGAACTAACGATGAACCGGAGTTCTCAGAAAACTGGTGCTTCCCAGATCATTCGGCACCTCCTATGTCATATTTAAGAGAAATAGTGGATTACATTGATACATGCCTGGGCCTCACCAGCAACGATCCCAACGATCCCAACGACACCACCGCCAGTACCACGACATCCCTGGGCACCTCCACCAACGACACCCAGAACACCGAGGCCACCGCCAACGATATCAACGGCACCAACTCCACTACTACCATTGATACATGTCTCACCAGCAACGATCCCAACGGCACCACCGCCAGTACCATGACATCCCTGGGCACCTCCACCAACGACACCCAGAACACAGAGGCCACCGCCAACCATACCGACGCCACCACCAACGATGTCAACGGCACCAACTCCACTACTACCATTGATACATGTCTGGGCCTCACCAGCAACGATCCCAACGGCGCCACCGCCAGTACCGCGATACCCAGAACGCCGAGGCCACCGCCAACCATACCGACGCCACCACCAACGATGTCAGCGACACCAACTCCACTACCACCATGATTGCCGCCACAGCCGCCACAGCCGCCACCACTACCATTACTGCTACCAGCAACGATATCGACGGCACCAAGTCCATTACCAACATTGCCACCGCAGCCGCCACCACTACCATTACCGCTACCAACAACTCCACCAACGCGACCAACCCCGCCAGATGTGTTCTCTTACATTGTCTGGCGGGGAAAGGTCGCAGCAGCACTATTGCTGCTGCGTACCTCATGAAGAAAAAGAATATCCCTTGGACAGAAGCTATTAACATTGTGTCAAAAGAAAGACTTGTACTATCGAAGATGATGCATAGTGTTTCTACGCGCTGTCAAAAAGAAGCACTTCGTTACTGGCAGGAAGAAAGAACTTATCAGGCAACTGGACTTACGTTCACTCCCCGGAATATTAGTTTCGAAGGTAACGGCCATTGTGAATTTCGAGTCGCCTTCCTAGAACCAGAACCACAACAAAGAAATGTTTCAGATCATTCATTTACATTGGCAAGAAAATATTTAAGTTTCACGGAGGGAGGTAACGTTGGCACTCTTGCGCTCGGCTCTGAAGCGACCATATCTATCACTCCAATCTATGAAAAAAATGATCTGATTGAAATAACCAGCTTTGTAAATATGGAGTGCGACTTTAAAAGGCTCCCAAACGAAGACAAAGGTAAGGGGAAATTAGTCGTAACAAAACAATGGGATGAATTTGACGGATTCCACGGGAGCGACTTCAAAGGTGTACAAACCTTCACAAGTGTTCAGCTCAGTTTTGATGTCAAGTAGACTCGGCCACAGCCTCTTTACTCTAGGTGTTACATATAATAGATAACGTCTCTGTCTTACATAATTATAAAATAATACAAAGCCGGATTCAGATGTGCCACCAGATAAGAGCTTGTCAGGGTTTTAAACCTGTTTATTTCAGGGTTCCTCAGGCCAGATTTCCACTTTCGAAAGTGTCATAGGTTCTCTTGCGATAGTAGGGGAAAGGAGAACTTATGACGACCGCTCACTGGGCGAGGTCAAGGGATAGCTGTGGGACATCAACTACCGTTGGTAAACCCTCCTTGGAATCAAGAAGGATCATCTTAAGGTCAAGTACTGGAGAGACATAGCTTAGCACAGACAGCGGAGCCCGATGGAGAAGACAGTGGGGCAGGTTGCCACCGTTTCAAGCGCACCACAGTTACATTAATTTTGAGCTTCTGTAAGTACGCTCCTATCACACCTTTACCAGTCCAGAGTTGAATAAGTCGAAATAGAATATGGCGTGGGGTGTTGTTAAGGAATTCGCATCATGCCGTTCTTTTGGAGAGATGGGTAAAATGTCCGACCGTCTACGTCGCCAGTATACATGGGTGCAGATCATCCACCTGTGGCTGAAGTTGCACCATGAAGGGACCCTATGCTAATATTCCCAGCGAAGAGGATTCCAGAATATTTCTGTACTTCTGTCAATCACAGCGGTAATGTGAGCTTCTTGATGCATAGCATCTACGGGGTGTCTCGGAATGCTCCCAATATCTTTTGTACACCCTGATTCTGGATCCTTTGGAGTTGCTCGTTAAGCGTCCTGCCACTCCCAAGAGCTGTTTCAGTCTTCTGCATAGCACTTCATCGTGTGGTTTGAACGTGAGACGTTCTTCAATAATGACACCCAGCAACTTAATTGAGTCACCAGACTTCGGCGCTCGTCCCCCTCTGGCAAAGCAAGCCTATGACCGCTTAAGGTGGGCGAGAGGTCTTTTTGACATGGAGCATTGTCTCGAGCGTTGCTGCTCGAGATGTAAATGGTCACATCATCAATAAATCCGAGCACCTTCGCTGCCAGAAACAAGGAGGGATTCCTGCCTGCGTCGGGTCCATCTTAGTCTTTTTACCGTCTATTATCAAACTAGCTCGTCGTTTCTGAAGGAAGTTGTAAACCCAACAGCAGACATTTGGCAATTTCATTTCTTGCATGATCTCAATTCCCGATGAACATTATCAAAGGCACCCTTGATATCGATCGCCAATACGGATGTGGTATGCGTATGCCGTAATTCGCTTGCCTTCATTATAGCATCCGTTGCAGAATACCCCCGCCGTCCGCCAAACTGTTCTACGTATTGAGTAAAGTGATAGGATCGTACTAGAAAATGATAAACGGATGATATCTGTGTTTCCACATTGTTTAAGACATTCCTTGAGGAGCTTCTTGAAACGATGATATTTATATCCCTGGTGCACTTCTAAAGGATAAAGCTGATACATTTCACTCATTTAATAAACATAGCTCTTTAAACTGTTCGCCGGTGCTATATATGAATACTTATATTTATGTTTCATTTCGGTTATGGAGTACTTAATCTTCTGCAACTATTCATTCCAGTGCTTCGCCTCCTGTACAGATTAGATTATACAATGCATGATTGTTCTGTAAGTTCGCGATGCCCCGGTGTTAGGAAGATGTGTTCTCCATGAGCTCGAGAAGTCGCAGTGCAAACTCTTCGACAAGTTCATTTTCCTCTCTTCCACCTTTACGAAGTGCTCGCAGTTTCTTCAACGCAACTACTCGTCGACCCTCTCCTGTGTGCTCGCCAGTCACAGAAGCATCTGCTAGCAGCTGGATAATTGCGCCCAGGTGCATCTTCAGGCTGTCAAATGACAGATAATACTGGATCTGTGGGTCCTCAATGTATGTATCGAATGGTGGCGAGACGTTGCTAGTGCTAGGAGCTGAGTTTGCGGGTGGAATCATTGAAGGTACAGTAGTAACAGGAACACATGTCTCTTTGTGGGCCTTGAAACATGCTACTCTACAGCTGAAAAGATAGAGTTAGCACTGGCTCTTAAAAGAACTCTCCAACACATCAAGGGGGACTTACTAGGTAGCGCCACAAATGGGACATCGATAATTGGCGTCAGTCTCTTTACAGACCGCGCAAAGGCCGAAACGAGCCAGTTTGTATTGTAATGTGAAACTGTTCAAAAGAATATACAGTTTCGTAAAGTAATCGGAAAAGATATGCGATTGCACCCTCGTTTCTCTTATTGAAAATATATATATATATATTTTAGTCACGTGAGAGATCCAAAAACCCCTGCTTCCGACGGTTCGGATCGAGAAAAATGAAAAGCTATATAGCCAACAGTCGAAGAAAGGCCACGGACCGGAACCTGCAAACGGAAGGAACAAAAGGAAGAAACGATAGATTTCAGGATGATTAGAGGGTTGTATAGGAATGTTATTGGTTGTGAGAGCGGGTTATTGAGGGTTCCAGGTATTATGAGTAATACTATTATTGCTACTACTTGTGTCAGATACCTCCATACTTCTGTTCCAATGGTAGAAGAATGCCCAGAACCGACGCATGATACCGGTTGCACCTACTGTATGCCCGATATGAGCCAGTTTCCCAACCAGAATAAACCGCTGCCGCCATCTCCAATTCATGCGAAACAGCTCGTAATCTGTTCAGGGACGTCCAATTGGCCCAGTAAGATTGACGGCGATACCACTAGTCTGGCAGGGGTCATTGGCGCCTCCAAGTGGTCTCTGATACATCCACAGTATCCTATAATGATCACCAATTGTGACCTTCCATCCACATCTGATCCAGAAGCCCCTTCTACACCTTCATACTCGTCTGCATATCTGTTCCCGGACAATCTCTATTTCGACAGTATTCCGCTGGATAAAGTCCACGAGTTTTTCCAGAACTACGTCCGGCCGAGCTCATTCGAGTCAGTGAGGTCCGATGCGATCCTCACACCTCGACCTGCGAGTCCGTTGGTCCTCATCTGTGGACATATCAAACGCGACGTGCGATGTGGCCTGGTGGCCCCTTTATTAGTAGCCGAGTTCATAAAAGTGCTACAGGAAAAGCAGCTCTATTATGATCCCATCACTAATCCCACAGGCATCCGCGTAGCCATCTCGTCACATATTGGCGGCCACGCATTTGCCGGCAATGTGATATACCATCCGGGCGCCTCCTGCTCTTCTTCGGCCAGCATCTGGTACGGAAAAGTGTTCCCGCACCATGTGCAAGGCATCGTCGACGAGACAATTATAAACGGCCGAGCCGTGAAATCGCTTCTTCGTGGCTTCGGGCCCCAGAAATGGTAACCTTCTCCTTCTCAACATTGTACATTAGACAGTTCTCCGTCTTGGACCTCACAGGTCCCCCGGATCTGACCCATTGCACGTAACTCCGCAAAGCGGAGCAACGGGTCTGGGCAGAGCCCAGCGGCCGAAGGCAGATCAGAAGGTAATGCCAGGGTCCACCGCGAAGCAGGGTCCACCGTGTGCGCGGACGGGTGAAGGTGCGTGCTTGAGCTTATCTGTGACGTGCAGCAGCGAGCCCTTACCTTGAGAGAGACAGGCAATCCGGGTTAGGGACCCGGGCTGCTTATCAGACGAGCACAATTATTAGTACTGCTATAGCTGACTGGAAGTGAGGTGTATCGCTGCGATTACTGTTCAGGTCAGGTGTGGATAGATGGGCTGTATGTAGTGAGGGCACACGCAACAGTATAAAAAAATTTGCGTTGTAGAGACATAGTGTCGTTTGTAGAACGATTAGGAGATGGAATATACGGGCGCGTGGAACTGATAAGAATATCCAATTCTAGATAAGGTAAGCAAAATGTTGGCTGGTATATCCAGTATATCGCCCACCAGTTCTGCTTCTTCGTCCATGTTGAAAGGAAAGGAAAGAGAGTCTTCTTCGTCTCTGGTGACAGCGCCGAAAACTGTCACTGCTGCTTGGTCAGAGTTCCTGGACTCGTTAGAAAAAGTGGTTGGACATCCTGAACATATGGTTGTTTCCTGTGGCTGTTTAGTCTCCGAAGCACAATCGCGACTCACGAGTTTTCCATGGAAAAAGGAGACCGCTACTGCCAATGAAGAGAACCAGAAGAATCAGGAGACAAATGGTGCCGCACTTGGTCGGACTGATGACATCTGCCCGATATGCTCAACTTCAAACGTACAGATTTTGGGCAAGGTTCCTGTCCTACGTGATATTTATCAAATGATTATCGATAAAAAAAAAGAATTGGGCCTGCCCCCATTGTTCTCGAATCCTAATGGTGGTGCGACAACATATAACAGCAACATTAAAGACCAAATTCAAGAACGAAGAGCCTCGTTAGAGACTACTAATAGTGCAGAAATCGCCCACTCTATTCCGAGTCAAAAGAGAGGCTTGATTGAACTACTAAGAGCTGCTGCTGCGGCCGCTGCTTCGGCCGCTGCTTCGGCTGATGTTTCTGTTAGCCCTCCTTATAGAGATGATCCATCTGCTTTAAAGAGACCATCAAATTCTAGCGCTACAACTACCAGTGATAATATGAAATTCGATGTTGGCGAATGGGTCTCGAATTTAGAAGTTTCTTCAGACCAACAGTCACAGCATACTCGCGTATCACAGAGTTCAGAAGTCTCCCATATTTCACAGGTTTCAAACGTGTCGCAGGTATCACAGTTGTCACAGCTATCTCAGTCGTCATCTCAGCCCACATCAGCACCAGCACCAGCACCAGCGCCGCTGCAACTGCAGCAGCAGCAGCAACAGCTACAACAACAGTCACGATTATCACAACCACCTTCGCCATCCGTTAATCACTCGGCTCAATCAACCTCGCCGCTCTCGCAACAACATCTTTTCCATAATTATCAACAAAAACTTGTCACATCACAGCCACTTTTCTCCCAAGCAGAGTTGGAACTCCGAGAATTCAACTTTATCAAATCTTTCCCCATCTACAGAAAACAGTTTGTCCATCCTACACAACCAAGGAACTTTCTCCGTTCGAATAAAATTTCCTTTTCCTCCGCAATATCCCCAGACATTAATCACATTGTATTCGCATCCAAAGGTAAATGCTTGTTTTATATTCTCCCTCAGGATTTTAATGACCCGCCTATACTTCAACATACGGTATTACTAGAATCTACTACGGCAACTTCTTTAGACTTATTATCTGATACAGGCAGTATTCGATCAAATAAAAGTTCTTCCTCTGTACTGCCAAAGACCGGTAGCAGTGTTCCTTCGGATTGGGATAAACCTATGGTATCCATTACAAATACCGTCGCTGTTATAGGAAGTTCTTCTGGTATCTTAAAAGTATTCCGGCTAGAGCCAGGGTATCCCGAAATATACAGTTATCAATCATCCTTTGGCATCCATTGTATGACCATTTCTCCCCGTGGTGATTTAATTGCTTATGCGATTGTAGGACGGGATAAGAATACCAATGGCAGCCAGCCAATGATTGTATTACATAGGCTAGGATCAAGCGGGCTGTCTTCATCTCATGGTTCTTCATTTTCCACGGCAGATTCGCTTAACTGGAATGAAGAAAACGTCAATATTGTGACGCTGACCATCCCATATCGAGACCCAATAGCAACGTTGTCGTTTTCGGCTGATGAATGTTATTTATCATGTAGTACATGTACCGAGTCTCGGTTTATGGTAATATCAGTTGTTAACCCCCAAGAACCAAGGCTGGTGATGAAGTCTTCTCGTAGAGCTGATGTCAGCCCAGAGTATGAAGGAATAACAAGCGTCAAGTTTTTCCCAAGTAATAGCAGATTCATAGCCGTAACATCAGTAGCTGCTTCTGCACCGCCCATTATTTTAGATTCCAAAGTCACTGCATCCACACGATCCATGTCTTCAGGTGCTTCTTCCGGATTATCTCATCCATCTGTGATGATGAGGGTTGATAAAGTTGGCTCTTCTATTCATAAAGCCGAAATCTCTCCCAGGGGTGATGCAGTTGCTTTTCTAGATAAAAATGGCTTGGTCTCCGTCATGTACTCAAAAGGAATGGTCTCGGAATTAAAACGAATCACCATTGTAGATGAGGTGGCCAGTGCGCCAACAATTAAAGAATCAGCAGCAATGAGGTTCTCTCCTAATGGACATGTCCTAATAATATCTGATCGAAAAGGAGATGTTCATATTGAGGATTTCGGAGCTGCTCTCCCTCATCAAGCTGGAATGGGAAAATGTAGAATATTATCATAATAACACACTGTACATATATTAATTTATAAATAATCTACAAATAATCTAAAATGCGGATCTGATTCTAATATCAGATATTTTTCTTTCAATTTCTCGTACTGTCCGATCTAGTTCATTAGCAATTAGCTCTTGTTTATCATGACCAAGAGATCCAAACCGCTCACAGAGATCGCCATCAATAGTGGACTTCACTGGTGCGTAATAGCTACGATACATCATATGGTCACGGCCCGCAATAGGAACGTCATGTCTTCGAAGGAGATCTTCCAATTGAGTAAAGAACTTGAAATCCTGTTTAGAAGTAAATGGGATAAATGCTGCTATTGTTCCTTGGAGACCCGAACAGATTACTGATTCGTTACTACCAACAACAAGACTGGCTCTTTGAAGAGACGTTGGGATATCTTCTAGATAATAATGAGATATCAAATTCAACTTGTTTGCTTGTCCATTTAAAAACTGATTCTGTGACCTTACGTAAATACCATGACTGTCTTCATCAGATGCATCAGAAACTGATTTGGGGCACTGCAAAACAAATACATTGCCAAATCTATCCCCGGCGGCTACTGTATCATAATCAAGCATGACAGCAGATGTTATATGACGAGCAACTGGATCATCGGCAAATGGGATTAGTCGATTATCCTGTTCCTTATAAACAACAAAGGTCAATGAACTGCGGATATCACCGACGATAATGCGGCTTCCTAGGGTATTCAAGGTAACTATGTTGTTCAGATGGAGGTCTTCTTCACATTTTCGAAGAAGTCGTTTCAGACCCAAGTCATAAATTCTCAATCTACCACCAATACCAGCTAATAATCGACCCTGAAATTCAATCAGAGCGACTGGAACTGCTTCTACTGGTGTCTTGTGCACCAACTTCAAAGAAGCGCCATTATCGATGTACTCATAAACATGGATAAAAGCTCCCGAGCTCGATTGAGGTAACATTACTTGATCTTTAGCAGTACCAATAAGTAAATATTCTGCTTCATGGCTACTAAATTTGCAGCTGGTAATGCTAAATGCAGCTTCATTATCGTCAAGGTGAAGCCGACTAAGTACACTTTGTGAATTTGGATCAACTACAGAGATTGATGAAGCCCACTGGAATTCTTTTCTGTTATAACCATAACCTACCCGGTTATGTATATCAGGAATAGTATTATTCTCCGTTTCAATAACATAAAAATTATTGGAAAACGAATTCTGTGTCATTCTTCGAGGAGTATATTTAAGTGGAATAAGCTCTTGATTAGTCTTTTCTTCCACTTTATCAATTGTAAAAATACGCAGCACGTTTCCTCCGACTGATACAATTCCTTGTGGACAATCTTTACTTGAGAATCCAGAGGCGTAGGATAAAGGCATATATGACAGTGGTATCATATCAAAGGAAAAGTTTTTTGTATAGCCAATCCATGGCTTGGTCGAAAGTGCCAATACAATTTCATCAGAATCGTGATATTCTCCGTCATCGTCTACCATACCAGTCGTTTTACCTTTAAATAGCTGTATCTTTCTAGGTCCAAGGAAGCGAGTACGGGTGTCGGATAATTCGCCAGTGATCGAGTCTAAGATCGACATGATATATACACCATTTTCCAAGCCAATGTGGAGGTACACAATACCGGTGTCAGCCATAGTCATTATTCGAACACTGCTAGGAACTGCAGATAATGCCTGGATACTCAAGGTATCTAGCGTTGTGTCTAGATCGAGTGATAATATCCTAATTGTTGAATCGGCAGACCCAACTGCTAAGAATGAACTACGAATCCGACCCTGTGGAATATCACCAATTGCTATACATACAGGAGTTTCTGGTAATTCTTTATGGTCTTCATATTCATTAAGCTGGCCATCCTCATCAACTTCAAAATAGATTATTTCATTTGATGAGAGGGCAACGGCTACTTGTGAGTTATTAGAAGACGCGCAAATAATCGAAGTCCCCACTGGCGGTTCCCATTCGTTTATTTCTTTGTTGATGGATATATGACGAATACCACGAGTATGGATCTGAAGAAGTGAGTCGCGGCCTAGTTGTTGAATGGCAATAGTAGATATTGACGAAAGGAAGGCAGAATCAGTGACTTCTTCCACATTATCGCCGATTGATAGAACGAGAGTTTCGTTGGAAAATGATAATACAATGTACTTGTCAAACGTATCGTCGCTAGTGATTTTGGTTGTCCATAAACCTATAGGAGCGGCAGGTAATTCAGTAGAAACAATTTCATTAACCAGTAATCCGTGTTCTAACTTGCGGAGTGACGATTCGGTACCCTGTCCGGATATAGTATAAATCTGAGGAGCATCATCGCCAGTCAGATTAGTCACATGGCTCTGAAGAAGGGGACCTATCGAGGTGATTCTATCAACCAATTGGATGTTATCTAGTGGCTTTGGAGTGAAAACCACTTCCTTAAGTTTATATTCATCAGTAGATGTAAATTCAATTTCGTTGTCATCATCACCCAGCTTGTTGAATTGATAGAATAGATGATCGCCACTTTCAGAAGCGGTAAACAGAAATCCAGATTTTAGAATATTCAATGAGATGGTTAGTGGAATAGTATCAAAGTATTTTATGTACAATTTCTGTACCGATTGGCCATCATGATCGAGCCATAGTTTATAGATGTCTCCATGATTCGATTGAACGAGGAAGAAGAATGCACCTCTCATTTTATGAACCAGAGCAGAAACAATATATATAGGAGTGTCATAGTCTGGATCAGAATAGATATCACCATCTTCTTCATTTTCACGCTTGATATATTCTTTTATTCTCCTTCGTGGGATAGGCACTGTATGACTTGGGCGATCCAAATGTTTGTAAGTAATTGTATTGTCTGAAGCGACCAGGACGCCAGATGGGCCATCGTTTCCTCCAGGAACTTGTAACAAAAGGCTCGCCGTCGGGTCTACTCGCTCAGTCCATTTACGAATGACATGATTCAACCCCAAGTCGAGTTCATAATAGGTTAACTTTTTGCGTCTGACTGGGGTGATGACCTCTTCGTCATCACTGGCATCATTTATCTCTCCACTGGGATCATGGCCGTATTTCCTACGATATATTTTTGCCTTTGTTTTCGATGACAGAACCGGTTCATCATCATACTCAATCTCCAGCGCAGCAAACACAGGATTATCATATCCGACATCAACGGCGATTAAAGAATATACTAACGTCTTCACTGTATTCGCTTCTAATGGTGAAGAAATGGTGATATTTAAACTAGCATCACGGTTCAATACATACACCAGTTTATTCCTCTCTACGGATGCAATCATCGTAGCACGTCCCTTTGGATCGACGGCAAGGTATTGTCCAGGCACGATTCGTCTTACACCCGTTTTACCAAACGTCTCCAAATGGATCTGCTTGAAGATGTTTTTCTTTTCATCATACTCGAGTATAGCGATTCTGCCGGAATCAGATGCAACAATGATATTATCTTTCGAAGAACCAGCTATACGAAATGGTTGCAACGATCTGAGTATACCGAAACAATTGTATGAAACAACTGATCTCAGCTGACCCGAACTGGGATCTGGTTTCAGCAACTCCAGCCATGACCCCCGAGCGACAATAATTTCTTGACTCTTTTGGCCTGAAAATTGACCCACAATTGAAGCAGTAATGACGCTCGGCTTCTGTAGCGTCAAAGAATACAGTGCCAAAACCATTGTTTATATTTATAAATTATTCGATGAACGTGACTAAAAGATGAATATATATATTTCACTTCACTGCACAGCCGTGCGGTATCGCCGTGCTGCCTCCGGCCAGACGACCCGTTTTGCACGCTGCGCTCGCGACTCGGACCGTAGGCTTGGGCCGGTAGACGGTCCCAGCAGGCCTGGGCAGGCAGAGAGACCAGCCGCCGGAAGTAGCACGGGGTTGGCACGTGAGTTAATCCGAGAAGAAAGTGGGCATTTTTTGGTATGGTCGTTTTTTCTTGCCCCCACGCACGATATGCCACGCGGCTGGGATTCGTGGTGGTGAAAGACTGGGAATACCGGGGTTGGCGGGGGGGTAGGTGTTACCCGCGTTTTTGTCCGTCTGGCCCCCCATTACCCCCAAAGTGGTTTATTTACCCGTAAGATCAGGGTATGGGGTTTCGCTAAGCAGAACGTCACATCCCCCGCTATGGGGCTGTCGTCGCGCAAGGCTACGATTGATATATATTTCATTTAAAAGCCTTCAATCTGTCGTTCTCTTTTAACTTGATTCATTTTCTTTCTAGCATATCAATTCAAAATGGCGTCCGCAAAAGATACCAATCCCACACCTCAGATCCCTTTTGAGTCTGAGGAACCTCAAACCGACATTTATATTCGTATGAACGAAGACTTTGAAAAAGATTATTGCTTCAGTGTTAAATCCGATGGTAAGTATAAGACGACTGCGACGACGACGACGACGACGACGATAACGATGCCGCTGGTAACTAACTGGTTGTAGCTCCGGTCAAGTCGTTACATAAAATCTTCGATGTCTTACCAATGGTTCTATCGCCGTCATATTTCTATAATTCCAAACCACTTGGATTTGCCGTCAGTTGTGAGCCGGGCCATTTGACTTCGGAAGGTGGGCTTCTTTTCAACGAGTCGGCCGACAAAGAGATTAATCTGAAAAAGATTGACCAAAATGCCCCTATTAGTTCTGTTGTGTGGGAAGGACAATTGATTGTCCCTATCTGGGAATGGAATTATCATAGATGGTCTGCTATTGTAAGTCTGTTGCTAGCATGGTTGTACTTAGATCTACCCGATCATATTTCACCTACTCCTGGTAACCAACCCACGACCTATCTGTTTGCGCTTGTTCAATGGCTGTATCCCAGTCTTCAAGATGATGGAGAAGCTCCATTTGCAGGAATCGGATGGCAATATGGGTTTTTTTTTATCCATATACTAAAGTGTCTGTTTATCTACTCTCTATTTTATGTTGGTGGTGCCAATCCTGTGAGTATGAATCCTTTTAAGAACCGTCAATCAAAGAAAGTTGTCACTCGTGAGGAATTATTATCCATTGGATGGACCGGTACTCGTAGAGCTACTGCTTTTGAATGGACAGAGGAAAATCGCAAGACCAAGATCGAAGCTGCCGGTGGTGTCGTCAATGCTTATCATAAAGGAATCCTTGAAGATCTGCGTAACTCGTGTATTAAACTAAACAAAGGAGAAGGTTGGGATTCTCCTGGTCCTGAGGATAAGAGAAAACCAGAAGAAGAAGAAGAGGGCAAATTCATCCTCAGTGATGAATATTTTAAATTAGTATACAGCCCACTGGCTGATATTCTTGTCGATGACAACCTTGATGAAGCAGCAAAGAGTGCTGCCGTAAAGAACTTCCGCAGAAATGGGCCTTCTGTGGCACCCCAGAAGTTGAAGGATATTTTTCTCAAGAGAAGAGCTCTAGAGCCTGCGGACAAAAAGAAGAAGTGATTGATTAGCATATAAAATAATAATTGTAGATTAATTAATTAATAAATAAATAATAAATATGTCATCAACAAGATATACAAGTGCCTTCATAACTAGTAAACTTTTTCTTCATTTTTTGTAATATGCTTTTATCATTTGAGATAACAGTTCGATCCTGGTATAAATGCGTACTTTCGTCGTCGTCATCTGTTGCCTCGCTCTCTATACTACCAACAAGTGTATTTGGTAAACTATTCATTGTCATTGCAAGATTACTTTCTACCAGAGTAGATTGTGGTTGTGGTTGTGGTGGTGTGAAAATATGCTGAATACTCGATTGTGACTTCATAATAAACTTTTTCTCAGCTATAAGTGGATTTAGTCCAACGTCATTCGGAACAATTCCTTTATTCCTAAATATGCTCAAAAGATGATCCATCTCGTCAAAGCGAGTTTTAAAGTTTAAAAATTGCTGGAGCATAAATGTTCCGTTAACGTGTGGATGAACAATATCAATTCCCAGGAGATGAGCAAATGCTCTCAGGCTGAATCCTTTATTTAAATGTACTAAAGCAGCAGTCCAATCCTGAGGGAACAAGTTTTGAGCTTTAACCAAATCAATACTGTAAGCACAACATAGTAATCTCATCTGTCGATAATAAGGACTGTCATTTGGAACATTCTTTAAAATAGAAAATGGATCTCTAGGATTAAAGTCACGAACTTCAAAATTGACTGGGGCAGTAATTTCTCCGTTTCTCTTCCAATGCAAAGGGTGCCTGGTGACCTCGCCAAAAAGTTTCTTTCCTCCAGTTTGCTCCATTCTTTGAAATAAAACGATTTGCATTTCTTTCAACAATTTGAATTTCTTTACGATCATGTTACGAACCTCCAAATATGAACTATATTCACCAGCAAATAGTATTGGTTTAGCAGTATAATCATTACTTTGGTCGATATCTACCATCCCAGACATAGGAGCGGATTCTATATCAGCACATAGACCATAAAACAAAAATCTATGGAAAAGAAGTACGCAATTAGTGATATGGATTGGTCCCTCTGAAATGAATCGAAATGACTGTAGACTAGCAAGCTCTTCTAAGATTTGTTCACCTGCGAGACCACTGTCAAAAGGCCGAATAGGATGATATTTTTCCAATTGATGTTCAATTGATGTTGGGTGGGAAACTCTAAGAATATGGGCACATACATCAAAGAAAACACCGGCTCTCACATATGGTTGTACAGTCTTTACCTGTTCAGCAGATAGATTGAAGAAAGGTCCTGCTTGTATAAAACTGTCTGCCACTAATTTTGCAGCAGTATAAGGGAAAAATCTATTTAATTCCACATGGATTTCGAATTCTTTACTTCTAGCACCATTTAAAAACACAAACTCTTCCGTTACCACGTCATAGGAAACATGATTACCATCCAAAAAAAACGGTGGGGTTTTGGAACAGTAGTCTTCTCCGTAAGATAACAACTGAGTGACTCTTGATGATCTAATTCTCTCTAATCTCTGTTCTCTTTCCTTTGTACCTTCCACCGATGATGTTCCATCTTCAACCACTCGAATTGCAATTGGAGATTCAGATAGTTTACCTTTTACTCGTAACGAACCGGCAGGGAGTACTAGATATGGCAATTCACTATCTGTATATGATGTTCTATAATCCACAAACTGTCGGACTGGCTTGAATATTTGTTCGTAATAACCTACTAGTTCTCCTTCTCCGGGATGATTGTAGGCGAAATCCATTGATACTCTCCCTCATTTCTTTCAGGGGGGTACGAGAAGAATGGGGGAATACACGCGAGATCTGGTGGATTATTTATACCCAGGGTATCTCTTCTGTAGAATTGTTTCAGATGTTGATGTTAAGCCGTTTATGGAGGTCAGGGGGTGTAGTATGCAAGATCTGCACCATAGGGCGCATAAACTCATCAACAATTGCCTAATGAGGCACTGTAAGCTGCCACTGGTAACGGGTTTATAGACTGACAAGTCGTCCTTCGTCATGGCGTGACAGACTCCAATTCTATCCATGTGACTGCTGGGTCAGATACATGACGAGTACCACACTTGCTATGGTGCTGGTCGCCGGTGGGCTGTTTCGGCCATCTCGCCGACTTGGATCCCGCTCCCGCTCTCGCTCTGGCTCGCGCTCTGGCTCGCGCTCCGGCTCGTGATCTGGTTCGCGCTCCGCAATTTGGTAGAGGAAGAGGAACTGCCTCCGGCGGCCGGGCGCTGCCCGGACCCGTTGTGCTCGCTTCGCGAGCTTAATTATCGTATATGTAGTACGATCGGCGAACCGCAGTTCAGCTGATAAGCTAATCTACTGATAAGGAATCACCACCGATAAGATACGCCGTGCGGCTCGCTGCAAACAAAGAACATAAATGACCGCGCGGCTATTACCCCCAATCTCTGCTACCCCTCCCTTACCAGCGAATTTTGCCGTCGGTCTCATATATTCACGCTTATGTAGTTTAAACTTGGCGAGATTGCTTTTGTTGTTATCTTGACGCATTATCCCCTCTTAGTTGTGTAATAAGCAGTGAAATTACCCAAAACTTCCGGTGGGTAACAAATTGCTTATTATATCCGCCTTACCCTGATCTCACATAACCAGATTAGATCTTGCAGAATTCATTCTCGTTATCAGCAGCTTGTGTTATCATCATCATTCATCATACGACTATATCTACACAAAAACCTTTTTTTTTTACCAAGTTTTTTCTGACCTTTTACAACATCTTCATCATGTCTTCCTGGCTTTATCTTGACGATTATCCATTCAACACTGATCTTAACGATCACAATAATGTATGGTTCGACAGTACAAATTCGGTCAACTACAAAGACTATCCTACTGCATTACTCTCTAATCCAAACAATTTTGGTGATATAGGAGGGTTTGATGATTTCCTATTCGATGGTGGTCAGCAGAACCCCATTGCTGCTCCTGCTTCAACTTCTTCATCCTCGTCTCCTGTGCTGCCTCAAACGCCTACTGACATAATCAATTCCATTGCTTCAAATGCACTTTTCCTTGGTGACCAGTATATAACTACTGGCACTGGTGCTAGGGAAAGAGAGCTACCAGTATCATCTAACCGAGTGCAATATTCCCCTACTCTCACTGGCCCTCAGGTTTCATCATCATCGTCATCATCATCATCATCATCATCATCATCAGCATCATCATCGGATTTTTCATCGTTTTCCATGGATTTTCATGATTTCAAGGAACCACTAATGTCTTCTTCTGTCACCATCCCTCCTCCTAGTCCAAAGAGTAATGCCAGCCCAATCCCAGTTCCTCCTCCTTCTATCAAATCCAAGAAGAAATTATTATCCACCACTGCTGCTAAGAAGCTGATAATTCCTCCTTCTCCTATTAGCGCTACTAGTACAACTACTAGTACAACCACCTCTACACCTGCTACTACTATTCCATCCCACAGAGCTCCTCGTAAACATTCCGAAAGTCGTATGTCTTTACCAGAATTATATGGGCTGATGGGACTTGGTAATAACCCCACTGAAGCAAGAATCCGTGAAAAACGTGTTCTCTCACTTTTGCAAAAGGAAGGCTTTCTCCTTGGTCAACGAACTTGGATTCGTGATACCGAACAAGCAGAAAGACAGAGAATTATTGACAATATTTACAACCTTACTAATAATGAATATCACTACGAAAAAGATCTTATTGAATTAATCATTCGCCGTGGTACTTATTATGTGATGCAAGGCAGATTACGGAGGTTGCGTCGTAAGAGAGCCCAAGAACAAGCGAACGGCCAGGAGAATCCTAACGAAGACATTATTGAGAATCCCATCATGTCATAAATGCTTCCTAATGTTTTTGGTTTTTTTTTTTTTTTAATGGCCCTTAATGAATGATCATCTATAGTTATATAATACATTAATAATTATGTTTTTCAGTACAAGTCGTAGTCAAGTTTTCTAAAATTTTACTTCTGCGCAGCCATTCCATCTCAAGTAACGTTATAAAGATGTCATGATATCTAGCTGTTCTGATAGGATTCTGTTCTGCTAAGGACATCATCACCCACACTGTGCTCATAACCACCTTCCGGGCATGTTTTTCTACTTGAGCCAACTGGTCAACATCTGATATAGGCACCCTAGCAAGTTCGTAAAGCTGCATCACTGTTCTCTTGGTTCTTTGAAGTTCTCCGACTACAAGCCTTTCTTTCACTTGGATCATTTCTTGAATAAACCTATCGATTTGAACTGTAAATGATGCTAGTTGCAGAGTATTGACGCTAGAAGCGTTGATCATGCGACGGAATGAAGGTGAAATAACTGGCAAAGGTGGAACAGCAGACGGTCTTGGAGGAAACTCAAACTGCATTTGCAGAGATGGCTGCCTTCTATTGTGCGCTAACGAGTTCTTACCACCATCACCGCTACTACCAATCGAAGAAAGATCCTCATAAGATTCTTTCATACGAGTAGGGATACCTAACTCGCTAACAGAAGGCATGGTCCGCACTTGTTGAATACTACTGGAATGCGTTCCTAAGGTCTCCCATGAAGATTCTCTTTTAACTCTAACCATCTCAATACTGTGGTCATTAACATTACTAGAATCCTCTCCACTGTGAATAGAAGATACAAAAATAACAGAAGAATCTCGTAAGTCTGGATATGATCGACGAGGGTCTGAACTTGGCATATCATTGCAAATGGGAGACGTTTTCGTATCTTCATCTCCAATAAGGCCAGCCAAATACGAAAAGTCATCGTCAAAATGAAGTGTATCTAGGGAAAAAGTTTCACTAATGGCTGCAGCACCAATGCTTGTATTACCACTACTACTATCTCGCACTCTAGCATACGAACCTGTACGCGCATGTCGGTTGTAAACATCTTTCAATACTGGATCCAAAAACTTTGTGAGTTGAATAGACTGCACTTCGTCTTCATCATCGACCGTTAAATCCACAATATTTTTGTTATAATTAGGAATATCTTCTTCCTCATCAAAATCTGGTGTAACTGAATCCAAATCTTCTTCATTGTCACTCATATTATTAAACCATTCTTCAACATCTCGTTGTTGTTGCTGTTCAGCTTTATCAACGCTTGTGGCTTGAGATACAATCGAAATTCCATCAGAAGACATGTCTTCCCAATCTTCATAGTCTTCATCATCGGATGCGATATTTCCACCTACTCTGTTATATGAAATTGGCGTTCCCTTTTGTATTCTACTGTAGTCAACTTTCAAATGTGGAGAACTCATTGGGCTACCAGATAGAATGCTGGATGCAACGTCCGGCAGATAACTAACAGATGACGGTTCAAATGGCATGGTTGGGAATGCAGGAGTACTTCCAGGCTTTGTGTCTCTGACAGACAAAGGTATAGGTTGCTCAATCCTGATCGGCTCAATAACAGGCATAGGTGGCCCATTCGATCCCAGAATACCTCGTAAAAAGTTGAACGATTTCTTCTTCTGTAGATTTTCGCTAATGGTACCTCCATTAGTAACCTTTTGCTTTAAAAACTGTACTGGCGAAACTCGACGCTTTTCTTGAGAAGCAGCAATCTTACATGGAGGCGCCAAAATGAGGTTTTCTTCTTCTTGTTGCTTAGAAAACGAAACTGTAGAAGACTTGACCGATGATGGTGATGATTTCGCTGTAGCAGGAAGTGCAGATAAGGGAATCGGAGCTGATGGCGGCAGACCGGTAACCTTTGGAGAAGATAGTATAAAACGTTTATGTAGACCTGCACTTTTTTCGCTGCGATATTTTTGTTTTTCTCGTGATGAAACTGATGGATTCAAAGCATAGTTTACTAAGAAATTTGTAATCAACTGATTGCTGGAAATGATACAATTAGTTATCTTTCTATTTGCCGAAGACATGAAGAGAGTAAACAAGTACGCAATCTCTGAACTGATAAAGTCTGAAAATTGAGACTTATGAACGACCTTTTCTGCTCTATATTCCATGAAAGATAACGAAGTGATTTTGACAAATACATTATCGAGGAACTGAACATTAATACAAGCCTCCAGGTTGTGAGCGTTCATTATATCCATGGTAGCATCAAGATTGAGGAATACAGCAATTGGTGCCTTTTTGGTCTCATTAACATATCCTTGAAGTTCATGAACGGTGGAGTAAAGCGTTAGCTGAGGTCTGGCAGTTCTAAATAAATGGAATGGCTGTGTCTTATTGGTAATCTTAGCCTTCGCGAGCAATTCAACTAACTTGGATGCAGTATAATCCGGTCGCACAAGCTGGTACAGTGCTAGATGTCGTTTTACCCCATCAGAACATTTAAATCCATCGCCAGTAGCTAGCATTGATAAGCTCCGAGATTTGTTGTATTCTGCAAAGTGTACAGCTTCAATAGCGGACCATGCTACCACTGCCAGTTCAGGGATATTGTGAAGAGGAACTTCATTAATCATTGAATGCATCAACATATCAGCCACAGAAGGGATGTGTAAACCAGAAACGCTGACCATTGGGATTGGTTTCTTTGGCTCCAGAATCACCAAACTGTCAGTAAATAAGATAATTACATGGTGAAAATCATCGCGGCGGTCTGCATCAGCCAAAACATTTACGGCGTCAAATATAGACACCACCCGTCGATTCAGCCATCCGTATTCAAGTTCTTTGGGCCATCCAGATGCTACTTCAACGAGTATTTTGCCAGTCGGAGTGAAAACAAACCGCTCATAAGGGGCTACAGAGTGTTGTTTTCCAAATGCATCGATTGTTCCAACTGCTGATTGATAGTATTCATCAACGTAGACTTTCTCTTCAAGAGTCCATTGCTTCGTTCTTACCAATCGATCAAGAACCAATTTAATTTTCGTTAAGTGTAAACCACATTGAAGGATTGATTCGATCCGTCGAGGACTATACTTTTTTGCTGCCGCTGCAGGGCACCTTTCATGAAGAGCTGACAGCTGATAGTTGAGATTACGAGACAAGTTTTTCGTCGCTGCTTCATGTCTCATACATGCTTTATAGAAGTAAGGGATTGTTGTGCCACAGGCTTTCAATACTTCATAACTGCCAAATGGAAGAGCCTGCTGAAGCGCGTCATAAAAAATATTATTAATTCGAACAATTTCATCGATAGTTGGAGGAAAAATAGTATTCAGTTTACGAATAGTCATTCTTCCCTGGCGCAGTTTTCTTGGGCCATTATTATTGTTCATATCGTTCATATCTGATACATTACTTGATTGTTTTTCTGTATGATATTTATCTGCTGCTGCTTCCAATTCCTCCTCTTCACCCAAAACTTGTACTCTTAATGGAATCAGAAACTCATGCAAAAAGTCCATTAAATCAACTCTCATATGCGATTGGAGGAGGTATAACTCTTCGCATATAGTACGAACCAATTCCGTCTCATCAGATAATGTAGCATACGACTCATTCTGCAGTGGAGCTGCGTATAGACGTTCAGTATGTTCAGGAGAGTATTCAGTCAGGGGATCGAACAGTTGTTCCAGCTGGTCACCTAGCAAGTATACTAGTTCATTATTATGTTCAATAGTTTCGTCATCATCTTCATATACGACATCAATTGCATTTGTCTGTATTAGCTTGGGTTCTATCACGCCGGTATCTAATACGGCCTGTCCAATTTCGCGGGGATATTTTGCATCTGCCAGCATGAATCTTGACGCCAGTGAGCCGGCAGCGGTTTCATCCCAGTCGAATAGGACTCTATTTTTTTCACGCTGATTATTGTTATCCTTATGGTTATCTACGAACCGAGTCCGTTCTACCTCCGCGTTAATCAAACTGGCTCTTGTTGATGAGTCCATGGTAGCAAATGTGCGCAAACATGATACTGCCAATGCTTTTCGGACAAGGCTATTTCTATGATCCTCGGGAAGATTTTGACAAGCAACAAAGTACCTCGATTTATCGTCCAATGTCATATTTACAAATCCACTGGTGCCATGGCTACTGATAAGAATAGCTGAGATGCTGCTCTTCGACCCAGTTTTTTTGGGTGATCTGTAAACTATTGCCATCACGCGTCCAAACAGCGAATCATATCCTGTCATATAAACCGCATCTGGGAAGAACGTTAGCCATGCCTCTGTCAGTTCTGACCCTGGCAGCCCGGGCTCTGCCTGGACACGCCCTGTGAGGTGTTATATGTAGGCGAATATCAGAAGTTGTCAGAGGGAGGTGACGAGGAGAAATCTTACCTGCGGTGGTTTTACTCGTGAAATCTGTGTAATATGGAGAATTGGAGTCAAACACGATGGTTGTTCGGATGCTTGCGTATTCACGTTCCGCCCGTAACTGCAACTGTTCACTATCTGTGGAAGATGACCCTACGGTGTGGATTGTCGCTTCTGGCGCGGGCGGTGGCGAGTAAGACGGACACAGAGGTGCGATTTCCATTGTCCGTGTCATTTGAAATGGAACTGGAATCGGATCAATAAGATTCTATGATTCTATGAACGCGGCGGGAAGTGAGGGGAAAATGAATGCCAAAGAGAACTAACAGTCGCGATGCCAGAACCTGTGAAATAAAAGATCAAGATGTTAAGATACCGATAAGACAATATGCCAAGTTGCCAAGGTATTAAAATGATGTCAAAATGTGAAAATGTCACTATAGCTACCTACCATCAGCCATAAGAAGAAAAATAAGAGGAACCACTAACAGATCAGTCATGCTCTCAGAGCAGTACTGAAGATCGGAATGAGAGGTAGTTTATGACAGGTCAAAAAATCGGTAGATCAATGTATTATCACGGTACCCAGCTTTGTTAGCAAAATCAATCAATTGGCAATAATGACTGAGTAAGTTATAGCTAGCCTCTTAAACTTCTATCAACTCGTTGGGTCCTCACGCTCACCCTCACGTGTCACTGGAGCGTCAGCGGCTCTGAAACTTCTCAGTCTATGGAATGAGAGTTGAGACTTAGGAATGCGTTGGCATGCAGATACACACCCCTTCGTGTCTGCGATCTTCATGAAACGCGAAACGACGTGCCCAGTTTAGTATGAGCCGTGCGAGCAAATTCTATGATATTAATATTAATAATTAGCTGGAGATAATCCACTATTGAGCTTATGAAATCGCGCTGGATCATAACGAAAAAATAGTTGGTATGTTTGTGGTTTAAAGAGAAGAGATTAATGTGTGCCTGTGCCTTAGTGGAAGCGATTATCAGACCATCCTGGAGCTGAGAGAAGAAGTGGTAAAACCTTTGTATTGCCGAAACAAACGAACAGAACGGTAGAGTTAAAATTGAGGAGTCTCATTCCTCTTCTCTGGGAATGGCTCAACGCACCTGTCTATGTTTTGAGAAGCTAGATAATAGAAAAATAGAAACCACTTTTCTCTGCAGGGCCCGGAGCCCTGCTTCGCCTCCGGCGCTTATCTTCGAAATCAATTATTACATATTATTACATGGCTCTTCTTCTCTTTTAGCCGTTGTCCTCCGAGGAGATTTGCCACGTAAATGAAAATAGGCGTGAATCTCTTCCCTTTGAACGAGAGATAGAACTAAGTTCGTACTACCTGAAGGATCATTTCAAATTACGTACGATTTAGCTATTCCCTTGTTATCCTTCAGTGCCTTCCCTAACGTTGCGAATCTGATGCTGCTAGATAGACCCAATCAGTAACTGTGATGCTCTTTTCTCGTTTAATCCAGTCGAAGGAACCTATAGAATTATCGTATGGCTAGAGTGTCTTTTTAACGAAACAAATCTAAGCAAATCGTATTATATTGAACCGAGCAGGAAAATGAAGAAAAAAGATGCAAACGATCGGTTGACGCAGAAACTGGCAGATTCTGGCGAGCTGAGACTGTGATATCTACGGGGTACACTGTTGGCTACTAGATCAGTGACAATGTTCTTATGATCCGAATAGAAAGATATCTATCTCGGCATGAGTTTTGCGAGACAACTGGATATTTACAAGGCTTATTGAACACGAGTTTCGTCTAAAAGGATGCCCACCCTACTGGCTCTATCTGGGGCTTGTATTTGGAGCGACCTACCGAAAATGAAGAGCTTTGTTTGCTGCGATTCCTGAACCGGTGGAATATATAGCATCTTAAAAAAAAACTTTCAAAAAGAGAATTTTTATACCACGAAGTTATAAATTATAATATAATATTATGCGCGTTGCCACTAAAGTCAAGACTGATAGCATATATACTGTTCTCTTATTTAAAATACTACTAGAAACATCTTTTGAGGATGAATAGCCTCGCAGTTTTTCGATTCTTTCTTGTTTCCAGTACTTGACAAACAATAACATGCCCTAGTGGAGCGTACTTCTCTCTTGTTTTCCGGGCGATGATACTCCAATCGGATGCAGACATATTCTCCTTTTCATATGGCACCTCGGTATAGAGAATGCTGCATCTAGCAGCGTCTTGCGGAAGAGGAAGGAAAACAATCTTTTCA
>JAJMAW010000155.1:0-25050 GCA_030565085.1 Sugiyamaella pinicola
AGAGGGGCTGGAAACAGAGCGTAGCGGGGCGTCGCTAAGGGCTTTTCAACATCTGACAACAAATAGTAGCCGATCTTGCATATTTCCCTTCCTTATTCTGCCATTTTATTCTTAAGAACCAACTATTATATTGTGTTAAATTCGCTATATTTCGATAATTGCATATTCACGCATATGACGCATTGATCTTCCTATCATGAGCGCGGCGCGTGCGGTGAACCACTTAGTATGCGGCGCAAATCGCACGGGGCTACGTCCCTGTATTTCTACCCAGAACTAGCTAGTGTAAATAAATATGCCTCAAACTGTGCGGCGATATTCATTGGTTCTGAATAATATCAACCATCAAGAACAGATTGAACAATTAAGTATTCTATTTTCGATATATCTGCTCATTGTCTTCACAATTAAGGCGACCGAAGCGAAATAGGTCTGCGTTTTGGCTCGTGATAGTCAATCGACCCTGCGTCAGTTAAACTCACATGCAGCAGACAAGTTATTGATCAACCTTGCCAAACTGACCTCACAATCTCCGAACTTTATTGGCCTCCAGTACCTAGACTTAAGGCTAAATAATGTCCAAATATTGGTGCAAGCCATGTCAAGTAGTAAGTATTCGATTGTTCTGCTGCCTGCTGGATTATAATATCTTTTACCGTCTAACATATTTTGCAGTTTGTTGTGGATACAAAAATTGGCCGGTCCCAGCATGAAACAACCTGGAAGCATAAATCGTCGATTCAGAGGCAGTTGCGCTTACTTCATAAAGAGAACCAGCAGCAGGAGAAAGAAGCAGACGCTGCCGCAAGAGTTCTGAGTGAAATCGAGCAACAGGTGGAGTTGGAAACGAAGGGCTCCTCTGCTGTCAAAACCACTACGCCTACTCGCACGCTCCCGATAGATATAGCTCGTGGAGCCATAAAAAAGCGAGAACGAGAGTCAATATCTTCCTCCATAAAAATCGAGGATCCGACCCCGGAAAATCCAAAAAAGAAGGTCCAGATCAGAACGTCGAAGGGTCTATCGGATCACTGGCGTATACAAGACAAAGTTCTTATCCCAGACGATATTCCAACGACCACTATTAAAAAGGAACTCACCGAATCACCTCCAGGCCCTCCGAAGCCGTCATTATTCAAGAAACGTAAACCTAAGACCTGAATACGCGATTCGTTGCTATGCCTCGGCTCTGCACAGACCCGTAGCTCCTCTTCGCAGAGAACCCACCGTATTTGAAAACACTGGGGAGCTATCAATAGACGTTTGCTCCGCTGGATACAGTGTATTCTTCGCGAAGCGGAGTTACGTGTCTGCACAAAGCCTAGCCTCTGGATGTAGAGTCACAACGTCTAGAGTTACAACGTAGACATACAGATTATATACGTTATTACTATGTACAGGACAGAAATATACAGGAGATATGCAATGGGACATGAGGGATTTTTACGTCCATTGGCGGCTCTGGCCACGGACCAGCTCGAGAAGCTTCCAGCCTTTTGTTTCGGGGTTGTCCATATCTTCGGGGATACGGGTCATAACCATGGCGTACGTCGTCAATTGGATAGCGTCTTCGACTCCGGCGGCGATTTCGTGGGTCTTGAGCTTTTTGTAGAGATGTACTTCTTGGGCTCTGCAACCAATGACAAACACGGGAATGTCCGCCGGCTGTAGCAGTTTGGCGCTTAGGATATCGACTCCACGGATATCGAGGACGCGGCCGGCAGAGTAGAGACCTTGTTCTTGGTACTGCTTGGCAGAAGCAGCCCAGATATTAAGCGGGGCTTCAGAGAGCCAGAGACCCAGCGTCTCCTTATCACCCTTTACATAAGCATCAAGAACTTCGGGGAGAATGTACTGGCGAACTTCTTTAAGGAACTCTTCTTGGCTAAACGAGGGGTCCATTTGCTTGAACAGGCGGATGACCTTGCCGCTTTCGGTCTCAGCAAAGAATGAGCCAATCGAGTCGCCAATAGAACGGACGGTAGAAACAAAGCCATTTTCAGACTCTTCATACATGGTCTTCAAATCCGCGGCCTTTTTGCCAAACGACGTCTTTTCAAACCCGTCAGCCCAAGACTTTTCGTCTGGCTTAGCAGTATCGTGAAGCACTACACTCTCGCCAGCTTCTGGATTCGCTTTAACATATCTCTTAACACCAGTTCGGATCTCTTCTTCTAATCTCTTCTTCTCTTCTAATTCACGTCTCTTTCTGCGGGCTTCCTTTTCTTCAAAGCCTCCGTATCTCATACTGGAACCATCGTCAATGACGTCCTTTAAATTTTTATACATTTCTGTTTGGCGGATAGGCTCAGTAGCCTTGTCTACCGACTCGGCAGTCTTGTTCACGGCACTACGAGTGGTCTTAATAATGGGAGATTCCCAAGCGTGGACGGCAGCAGTTCCAACTACTTTACCAGCCTTCTTCAACGACCTTCCTGTCACAGTCGAAGCAACAGAAGTGCCACTCTTGGCCTTGTCAAGTGCCTCTTTGGCCTTTTTATAAGCTCCACTCTCAGACATACGACCAGTCTCATCTTGTAAAGCCTTGATGTCGTGTTGAAGTTCTTTGCTTTTGCTCCACTCACTGCGAAACGTATCTACGAAGACTTGGAAAGGAGATTTATCGCTAGGCGGGTCGGCACGGTTTATGCGAGAAGTATGAAACTCGACTGTCGCTAAAAGCTGGGGGGTCTTCGTTGTAGTACGAGTTACTGACATTCGACTCATCATGGCCAATGATCTGGCGCTACTTCTACTTCTACCACTCAACATGATGATATTTATTTTATTTTTATTGTTATTGAGAATGAAACAACTGTTTTATTCTTATACTCTCCAAGAAGATTCTTCTTCTACGGCTTCTCTCTCTCTCTCTCTCTGCTTCGCCTCTCAATAATAACGCCGGTAACGGATCTTAGTGGAAAATTAAATTTCATGAAAAATTCATCCCGTACCCTGCTCCAAATATCGATGTTAGGGTTTGTGCCCCCTCCGTGACCCCCGCTCTGCCTCCTGTGTTGCTCGCTTCGCGAGCTTCATAGGAGATAATGGCCAATTTGGTAGTTCAACCGATTGGTTTATCGTATCGCCTATGATAATGGCGGTACAAAGCTTGCTTACCTATCTCCTCTTTTCTCTATTTCCCTCACATGCAGTAGTAGTGAATAATTCTTTCTTCTCCAGAATCAAGCCTCATTTCACGTCTGCTACGCATTTACTAACTTTGATTTTCTCTCATTCTCTACTTTTGACCGTCATCTATTTAAGTTTTCACGTCGGTACCTTTCGTTCTTCCCATATGGACCGTTGACTTAATGCAGCGATCTGCTGATAAGGACTGAGCACACGATAAGGGAAAGGGCTATTAAGTTATGTCCGCTGTCTCATTACTGAGTCTTATCCAACAGTTTCGTGCGCAACTTTTCTCTGCTATTATTAGCATAACATCATCATCGTACTCATTTAACACCTGATTAACTATTATTATACTTCTGGCTATAATCGTTGGCTCAACAACCTCTCAGGGTCGTCTGACTACTTATGTGCTGCCCTTACCCATTTATGTTTCCCTAGCGCTGATTGATTTCCATGCGCGCATTTGAAGCGCGCACGCATACTTCATCATCAATATACTAAAAAAGTCCACCAAAACCTTCTTCAAGTACCAGTCGTAAGCAGCAGATAGCCAGTTGTTACCAACCGCGAAAACATCATACAATAGCGCAGAACAGTAAAACTTCATCACACTAGCTATCATATTTGTTTAGCAGCACATTTTTAAAGCAAAGTCAAGATCACTGGTTATTGTGGCAATCGTTCACGGCACACTAATACTTAGTGGTGTTGTTGTTTCATTCGATCCGAGTGATGGGTCCGTGGCACACTTCTGATTTCTAATAACGCACTTGATATCTACAGCCATGGGGTCTAGACAAGACGATAGCGATGTTGTGGTAAGTATTAGATCTTTGATCGATTGGGTGTCCTTGGTCTTTCTCCGGTGGCTGGGCTCCGCTCAGACCCGTAGCTCCGCTTCGCGGAGACTGTTTATATTGAAAGCAACCGAGCGAAAGCGAACGATAGAGTCGCAGATTTCGTAACTAACATGGTGATAGCTGATTCAGAACGGACAGAATGGGCCTCGGCGGCATTTGAAAGACAGCTCGTCGTTTCGTTCTTTGAACAAGTCGTCGAGACCGGTTTCCAATGCTCAACCAGTTCGTCTGATGAGACCAGTAGGTGACAGTCGTGATATTGATCTGTTCCCATTAAAGAGCACTGACAAAGGAGGAGGGCAGAAGACTGTTCTTCGTAGAGCTATTACTGGAAGTCATACCCCGCAGAATAGTCTCGGTTCCCGGAGTAGGAGGTTATCGGGCGATAGTACAGAACGAGATTCTGCAAAGAGAAAATTTTTAACTCTTCAGAATTCGTTGCTTCAGGATAGCAGTTTAGGCGTGACGAATTCAGGTTCTGCGAGTGGTAGTAGTAGTTTGAGACGCCAAAAGGATTTGTTTAGTAGCACCCACCAGCTTAAGAAGAGAAAGGAGGATTTAAGTGGAACTGGTAGTAATGGTGTTGTTAGTAGCAGCAGTAATGGCAGTGGCAGTAATAATAGTACCAGTCGTAGCCAATTGCTGACTCTGAGTTTCCGTGATAGAGCTAATGCTGCTACTGCGAAGGTTAAAGCTACTGGTAGTGCTATTGGCAGAGACAGGTGGAATCCTGATCCCAGCCATGATCTTTTTGACGTCGCTGAGATTAAAAGTAAACATTCACAAGCTTTGCATACTTATAAGGACCGTCCTCATGTTGTGCCTAAAGTCAAAGCTCAGATTTCTACACTATTAAGCTCTCAACTAGCGTCTCAACTATCACCGCCGAAAAATGAGCCTCCACCAGATTATAGAATTCAAGTTAAACGATGTCAGCTGGGCCCGTTTCTAATAGATGGGCCTCAGATATACGTCAGAATTATCGATTACAGCAAAAGACAACAACAGCAACCTCATTCTCAAAGAAATGGAAGGACAGGCATGGTTTGGACCCTGGAGTGTCCTCCAGAAAAATATGCTCGTTATCCGGGTTTGCGATTTAATTCCATCTCGACTATTCATGAAAAAGATTTCGAACAAGTCATATACTTTCAGCAGCAAAATGAGGTTGAATTTCTGTTGAAGTTTAGTCAAGCATTGAAAGTAAAGTATAAGGATACAGATATTCCTCTCAACCAGTATTATTTCTGTATGGAAAAGGTCAAAACTGGAGGAGTTGATGATCTGATCAACCAGCTAAAGTCTCGGAAGGCCAGCGTCGTGAAATGTGAGGGGGTCGAAATGAACAACATGAGAAAGAATCTAAGACCATTTCTGGACTTGCGTAGGAGCGATATTTCTGGTGGCAGCAGCAAGCCTACAATGGATATTGTGCAAAAACATTCACTTAGAGCGGGTACTTTGTCTGTTCAGACTCAGAAACGAGCTGCTTCGAAACCGGTACCACTATTTCCAAAAGACCCATCTAAAAGGGACGAGGATTATAGTGATAGAATGGATGTTGATGACAAGGAAGCTGACCCAATTACCTCAACTACAACAACTACAACAAATACGACTGAGCACGCTCCCAAAGCGCTCTCCCTGGCAGATAGAGTGTCAATGCTTTCATTAAAGGGTACTTTTTGTTATAAATTTCCTGACCGAAAATCGCTTGATGTCACAGAGGCAGACTATGCAAGTCTAGACGCCTTTGAATTCGTAAACGATACAATGATCAATTTATTCTTAAGACTGTCACTTTTTGAGTCCAATGCTGATGTTCAATCGGTCATCAAGTCTACTCACCTATTTAATACCTTTTTCTATGACAAGTTGAGCGAAAAGGATGAATATGGACGAACATCATTTGAAGGAGCAATGAGATGGACGGCCAAAGTGGATTTGTTTTCAAAAAAGTACGTCATTATTCCAATCAATGAATCGCATCATTGGTATGTGGCAATTATTTATAATTTACCTTCACTGTTGAAGACAACAGAAGATAGAGTTGCTCTTAACGGAGGTGGTGATGGCGGCAGCAATGATAGTGACGACGCGTTTTCGGATATGATGAAAGACTGGATTCCCGAATTGGAAAATGAAAAGATCCAAGCCTCGACTGCCTCAGCTGACCAGACAATTGAAGCAATGTTAATGGAAGAAGCAGCGAAGACATCTGTTCGTGAATTAAGGAACCGTGCAGTTGATTATTCTGCAACTGCTGCCTCTCGTACAAGATCGAGGGCAATTAATATTGACGAAGATGACGGCCCAGTGATCTTTATTCTTGACTCTTTAAAAACTGGCCAGTTTCGTAATAATCAGGCTTCCCGTAAACTGCGAGAGTTTATTGTTGCTGAGCTCCAGAAACGGAAAGATATCACTGTCAATAAAGACGTTATCCGCTCGAAATCAGCTACTGTACCTCAACAGGACAATTATTGTGATTGCGGTATTTATGTGATTCACTATATTGAGCAGTTTCTGCGCAGTCCTCAGAAGTTTGTTCGTTTAATGGCTGGGTCGACAGATGTTTGTAAGAAGGAGCTTCAGGAAGCATGGCAGGCGGATAATATTAAGAATAAGCGGTCTAAGTTAAAACTCAAGGTGCTGAATCTAGAAGCCATAACTAGAGGTGAATTAATTCCACCCAACGTGCTGGAACTAGAACAGGAGTCTCTAGTAGCTGGTGACAAGGACACGATCACCTCCAGCAATAGTGCCCGCGCCAGTGCTACTCCGACCCCTCCGGTTTCAGCTGCTACTGCTGATATCACCACGCCTGTTCGCAGTCCATCAAGAATAGTTCGGACAGGTAATTTAACTCCAACCCCAGTTCAGACTCTCGTCCCTCATCGAGATGGCACTGTTATGACCACCTACATCTCTGCATCTACTGCCGCTGCTCTTAATACTAGTGCATCTATCTCTCCTGAAGATCTGTTTTATTCAACTCTGGTTTCTAGAACAACAGGGTCCCATTCACCATCCCATGCAGCATCCGCAGTAACCTCCACTGCCGGGAGAACCTCCAATAACAGAAGTACCGATAGCACATCTCCCTCGCCTATGAATGAAGACGAAGATGATGACATTATGGTTGTCAGTTCAGCACAAATCAAAAACCCTTCGGCCACCCGTTCCTCGTCTCGCATAGCATCTCGATATCAATAAACCAATTTTATATATTTACTCATTTATGATTTCATGACCTTTCAAATACTACTATTTATTTATTGCACTTCCCCCTTCTCTGCCTCAGCAACTCCGCGAAGCGGAGCCACGAGAATGTGTAGCCTGGCCGTCGGTTTAATAGAAATATTCTTTAAACGGGTTTGGAACGCCAGCCGCGCGTGCAGCCAAGCTTGCGCTATAGCTGCATTTCTCTGTTCTCTGTGGGTATAAATAGGAAGCGTCCTCCCTCGTCTCTCCTAAAAATCTTCTTTCTTAACAGTCACTTTTTTGTTAGCGGAAAAAGTAGCATATACGAGGTGAACGAAAACGGAATTTTTTAATAGAACTACAATACCCTGTGAAACAAGGGATAAATAATAGTAATCAACTATTAGCATCTGCTGGGACTCATTGGATTCGAATGTTTCTGTTTTTTGTTGGGGTCGTTCTTTCCTAGTTATGGGTGGTGACCATTTTCTGTGTTGGTTCTAGCAATAGGGTGATGGAATGACGAACGTATCTTTGTTGCAGCAGCTGTTACTCCACTGTATAGAACGTTGTACCACCAAGTTTTGCATAGAGTCTGATTGAATGTTCCTTTAGTTATGACTGTGGGGTGGTTCCTTCTCGCCTGTCTATTATTGGTGGTGCAGGTCTCGCTTCCGTTATTACCTGTGGTGGTGAAGTTTACTAGTGTGGTATCGGGTGCTGACAGTCCATATTAGGCAAATGATTGGATGGGTAAAGCAATTACATAGCGGTGTTCTACCGTATATTTGTTATGTTTCATATGTGTCTTCTTCAGAGTTTCCTGTTCATTATGCTATGAAGCTGTAAACCAGATCCTGATAGCGGTAATGTGAGGTTGAGTGCATCTCACTAATATTGCTATAACTACTTCCAGAGAAGCTGGTCACATTCCATTTCATCATCTAATGCTATCTTATTGTTATGTCTCATTATACCTTCTGTTGTCGCTGATACTAGTACTAGTATGCCTACCGGTTTTGGTGATGGTGATGATGGTTTCGTTTGTTGAACCTTTTTATTCTGTTCGGGTAATATCTAATCGGAGTTTTCTCGGCACTAGGTAAGTTGATCGACTGATGGTTGGTACTGATTTGCTTATGATTCTTAGGTGTAAATATATTGGGGTGCTTGTGTTATTGGTTTTGTTTTGTCATATCAGAGACTTGTTGCTGTTGCTATTGCTTTTGCTATACCTATTGCTAGATACCCTTCTTGTTGTTGGTAATCGATATACCCCTTGCTGGTCGTTAGTGTATAACTATCTATACCTGATACCCTTCTGTACTGATGATTAGGTATAGAGTTGTGACTGGCTCGTACTGGTATCTACATCTCTTGCGATGATTAAAAATACAGGGTCTTCGATGTCAATGATGTTTGTGTATTATTTCACTCGTTCATTTTTTTATTTCTATTATTATGACTGACATAACATTGGAAAATACCCTATGTCAGCGTGAGTATATATAATTCGGTTCTTTTCGTTTGAAAGGTTGTTAACCCTCTCTCGTGGGTTAAAGTCACCAGTACTGTATACCCTCCCACTTCAAACTTATTTTACTATTCAATACCCCTGTTTGTTCGATCCATCAAGTATTCTCAACTATTATCTGTTCTCTGCGTATAGCTAGTAAATATCTACTCCCCCTTTTTATCGGGTTTAGGAATATTTCATTTATCCGACTGTATATAGTGTGTATGTAGTATTAATAGCCGCTGAATGGTTGAGTTTGAGTGGTTCGTTTTTATTTTCCCAACGTAAATTTTTTACTTGGCACTACGATACACTTGTGCATAGTAAGGCCAACATACTGTAGCACGGGTAGTAGTAGTACTGAGTGGTGCGCGCATAGTAGTAGCAGTTACTTAACGGTACGAGCGTTGTAATAGTAAGACAAACAGGCAATATAGGGAGACATAGCAGCAGCGCAGTGTGGTAGTGGTATATACAGGTAAGGGCCATTTTGGAAACAAAATCACATCACCATCACAACCAGCAGAAACGAAGACGAGAACCATACGCAGTATTTCAGCAGCGAGCTAACGCCAAAAGTTGTAAGAGAAATAAGCATTTGGTTCCGCGAAAGAAAAGGTTTTTGGAATTAGTTTCTGGATTAGACGAACTCGCGAAATAGTAAACGGTAGTACAAAGCGTGAGATATTTTAGAAGCGAACGAGTGAAACGAGTGTAGGAGAGCGATAAACTCATATTGGAGCCAAACAGGAAGGAGAGGAAGGAAAGTTGAATTCCATTCAGAGGAATTTGTTTGATCGTAAGTGTTTTTATAGAGCTCTTCTTTATGAGCTTGATTGGAGTTTGAGCAGGGAGAGAGAGTGAGAGCGTGTGTGTGTGTGTAGTTGTAAGTGGTGATGGTGATGGTGATGGGAATGGGAATGGGGATGATGACGGTGGTACTTGGCGGTGTTAGTAAAGCTATCTTGAATGGCTCGGGCCTTATATGTGCTTGTGTGAGCTCGTATATCTCGGATACGGGAGAGGCCGGCTGAAAAGACCAAAAGAGAAAAGTAGAAGGAACTTTGGCTAACAATAGTGGGAAGTAGAATTTCCAAAAAATGTCGGTTGATTTTGAGAATGATCCCGAGCTATACGGACTGAGACGGAGTCGCAGAGCTCATATTGCTCCTGAAAGGTTTCAAATTGAAGAGGCCTCGAAACGACGAGTGAGCTCAAGATACATTGACTCTAGTAGTGACGACGATGATGAAAGAGATAGTAGTAGGCTTCGAAAGAAGAAGACTATAAAAAAGAGCTCGCGAGGAGAGGGAGATGTGAAGGTTTATTATGATGATGATGAAGAAGAGGAAGAAGAAGATGACGAGGATGACGAAGATGGCGAGGATATGTATTCGACTACGACCAAGAAGAAGCATAGCTCGATATCGAAACACAAACATCGACGGAAACGAGTCAAAACTCAGCAGCAGAATGACGACGAAGGAAGCAAATTCTCCTCCGCCGAACTACGGTTTTCAACGCGAAACAACAAAGTCGTCAACTATAACATCGACGATGATGACGATGATTTTGAAGAGCAGGTCACATATCAACCTCATGAAGTAGAAGATTATGCTATCGAAGAGAGCGTAGAAGCGGAGCCCGTTGACTCAATTGATATTGTCCTTGACCACGCTACCATCGAAGGATCTGAAGACGACGATCCGAAAAAGGGATTAAAGTATTACGTAAGTATCTGTTCGCGACGTAAGCACAACAGGTCTGGGCAGAGCCCAGCAGCCGGATGCGATACCATGGGAGCAACTATTAACAAGATGGAAACAGATAAAATGGAAAGGTTATTCGCATCTTCATAACACATGGGAACCGTACAGTAATTTGACTCAATTCAAGGGATTGAAGAGAGTTGATAATTACATTCGTCAATACGTTGTTCTAGATAATGAGATTAGGAACGATCCAATGACTACTAGAGAAGATATCGAGGCCATGGATCTCGAGAGAGAGAGGAAGAGAGACGAGTACGATGAGTACAAGACTGTGGAGAGAATTATCTTGTCAGAGAGAGTTATAGACGAAGATGATGGAAGGACAAAGTTGCATTATCTGGTGAAATGGAAACGGCTATACTATGACGAGTGCACATGGGAAGACGGAGAAGTAATTGCAGAGATATCCCCAAAACAGGTAGATTTGTTTCAGAGCCGAAGCTCGTCAAAAATTAGTCCTTCCTATAGTGTTAGTTATGGCAGCACTCGACCTCGATTCGAGAAATTGAGTGAGCAACCGTCTTTTGTGAAAGGCGGCGAGTTGCGAGATTTCCAGTTGACAGGGTTGAATTGGATGGCGTTCCTTTGGTCAAGAAACGAGAACGGCATTCTAGCGGACGAAATGGGTCTAGGAAAAACTGTCCAAACTGTTGCGTTTCTTTCCTGGCTCATCTACGCCCGTAAACAGAATGGGCCTTTTTTGGTAGTCGTTCCATTGTCAACTATACCTGCATGGCAGGAAACACTGGATTTATGGGCTCCCGACCTGAATTATATTGTTTATTTGGGCAACACTCAGGCCCGAAAAACTATTCAGGATTATGAATTTTTCATCAATGCCAACTCGAAAAAGCCGAAATTTAACATTCTATTAACCACTTATGAGTATATTTTGAAAGATAGGAATGAGTTGGGAGCGATAAAATGGCAATTTTTGGCTGTAGACGAAGCTCATCGGTTGAAAAACAGTGAGTCTGCTTTGTATGAATCGTTACGAGATTTTAAGGTCGGTAATCGACTGCTGATTACTGGTACGCCTTTACAAAATAATATCAAGGAATTAGCCGCATTAATTGATTTCTTGATGCCGGGAAAGATGGAAATCGACCAGGAGATTGACTTTGAGCAGCCAGACGAGGTTCAAGAAGGATATATCCGAGATTTACATAGACGATTACAGCCGTTTATATTGCGACGATTGAAAAAAGATGTCGAGAAATCGTTGCCCGCTAAAACAGAACGAATATTAAGAGTTGAACTAAGTGATATGCAGACAAATTACTATAAGAATATCATTTCAAAAAACTATTCAGCTCTTAACGCCGGTGCCGCAAGTTCAATGCAGATGAGCCTGCTAAATATAATGGTTGAGCTCAAGAAAGCAAGTAATCATCCATATCTGTTTCCCAATGCTGAAAACCAATATTTCTCATCTGTTAATACTAATAATAACGTTGGCAACCGTGAACTTACCTTACGAGGTATGATTATGAATAGTGGGAAAATGGTATTACTGGACAAATTACTAGGTCGACTGAGAAAAGATGGTCATAGGGTGTTGATTTTTAGCCAAATGGTTCGAATGTTGGATATTTTGGGTGATTATTTGTCGATCAAGGGGTTACCATTTCAGAGATTAGATGGTACCGTGCCTGCTGCTACCCGTAGAATTGCGATTGATCACTTCAATGCTCCAGATAGTCCTGATTTCGTATTCCTGTTAAGTACTAGAGCAGGAGGTTTAGGTATCAACTTAATGACTGCTGATACGGTTATTATTTTCGATTCTGATTGGAACCCACAGGCTGATTTACAAGCAATGGCAAGAGCCCATAGAATTGGCCAAAAGAATCACGTCATGGTATATCGTTTCGTATCCAAAGATACGGTAGAGGAGCAGGTGTTGGAGCGAGCAAGACGAAAAATGATTCTTGAATACGCCATTATTTCACTCGGTATTACCGACAAAGGAGGCTCGAGTAAGAAAACTGAGCCTTCCGCTTCCGAACTAAGTGAAATTCTTAAATTTGGTGCTGGAAACATGTTTCAGGCTTCCAATAATCAAAAGAAACTTGAAGACATGAATCTCGATGATGTACTTGACCATGCCGAAAACCATGTCACAACTCCAGATCTCGGAGAATCGCATTTGGGTGGTGAGGAGTTCCTTAAACAGTTTGAAGTTACAGACTACAAAGCTGATGTTAGTTGGGATGATATAATTCCTGCTGAAGAGCTTAGTAAGATCAAAGAGCAGGAAGAGAAACGTAAAAACGAAGAGTTTCTCCAGGAACAAATCAGTCTTTATAGCCGTCGTAAGGCGGTTCTTAAGGCAGAACAGGGAATCAGTAATACTGAGGATGACGATGATGAGCCTGCTGCCAGTAGCACTACTAGAAAGAGAAAAGTTGGTGGCTCGGGTAGAGGAGCGGCAAGACGAGATGCGGTGTCTAGACTTGATCCTAACAATCTAACTGAGCGAGAAGTCCGCGGCCTCTATAGATCTATTTTACGATATGGAGACGTTAGCTCTATGTGGGACAAACTCTTCAGTGATGGCTCATTGTCTAATCGTAAACCGGAACTGGTCAAAAAGGCATTCCAAGAAATGACTAATCTCAGTAAAGCAGCTATCGATGAGGAGAATAAGAAACGAGCAGCTGCTGAACAAGAGGCTGCTGGTACTACTGGTGCTGGTAATGGCAATGGCATACCTAAACGTAAAGAAAAGAAGGCCATTCTCTTTGAGTACAGCAAAGTTAAAAGCATTAACGCGGAGCTTATCATTCAGCGACCTGCTGATATGAAATTGGTTAATGAGCTGGGCCCTACAAAATGTAATGAAGACTTTATCTTCCCCAAAGCAATCAAATCTGTACATGGCTGGAATTGTGACTGGGATATTATTGATGATATTAATTTATTGGTTGGTATCCGAAAATACGGCTATGGAGCATGGACATTAATAAGAGATGACCCTACTCTGGGTATGCAGGATAAGATGTTTTTAGAAGAGCACAGAGTGGAGAAGAAGTTGGAAAGACAAGCTGCTGCTGCAGTTAAGCAGGAGACGCCAGTCAATGGAACGCCGAAAGTGGGTTCCCCTCTAGCCGATGGGAATGACAATGCTGATGTAGCAATTGGTGGGACCGCTACTCCTACTGCTAATACTAGTACTGATACTATCGCTACGTCTATTACTACCGCAAACGGTACAGCTAATGGCACTCCTGCTCCTACTGTAGCAGAGAAAGTCGGACCCAAAGTCCCAGGAGCAGTCCATCTAGCAAGACGCGTGGATTATCTAATCTCTGTTCTACGAGACGAAGAAAGCGACGACGCGCCATCTGTTAATCATCAAGACCGCAAATCTCGCAAACATTCTGAAACACCAGCCCGTAGAATCAAGGCCGAATCCCCCGCTGTTAATGGGGGTGGTTCTCCTGCTGCTTCTACTGGGAAGTCGTCGAGCAGTGCCTCCCGGAAACATTCTCAAAAAGACCACAACCATTCATCTGCTTCCACCAATACCTCGTCGAAACCCAAATCCAGTAAAAAGTCTACGACAATGTCTGCGCCGCCACCGCCACCAGCGGAAGAAGAGTACAGCGATTATAGTAGTATGGATGAATCTGCATGTAAAGCAGCCCTCCATCCTGTCCGTCACAGTCTGCGATGGTTAAAAAAGGGCAGTCACGGACAAGAACGAACGGCGTTTGCGACCCAATTGAAGAAAGAGCTTCTCACGGTTGGCCGTCTAATTGATGTCGAATTAGCAAAGCTCCCCAAAGGCTCACCCGAACAATTAAAACTGAAAAAGCATCTATGGGCATTTGCCAGTTATTTCTGGCCAGTACGCGTGCCATCAGCGAAAATCATGGCGATGTATGAGAAAAAGCGTGACTCACGATAAAACGCTTCTAATATATATATTTATGACCCGCTCTTCAGTTAGCGCTCCACCTACGGTGACTGGGCTCTGCCCAGACCGTTGCTCCACTTTGTCCGCTTCGCAATGTGCGTGAGAGTCGTCAGGCTGGCTACGCTGGGCCCAATGAAATTTACCCCTGTACCAACCCGGCTCACTATAGCCGTACTCCCTGCGGCCAGTTACAACATAATTACTAGCTATGTATTGAAGACAATCAGGCGCCTAGTAGGCAGGAACTCCGCTGGCCATGCTCACTAAATACTCTCAGTCGCTCGCGAAGCGAGCACAACGGGTCCGAAAGAGCCTGGTCGCAAGAGGCAGACGTGACCAACTACAATATGGAGCGGCGGCCGCGGCGGCCGTGGCGAGAAAAGTTTTCTGGCACGCCGCACATAACACAAATTTTTTTTCTTTCTAAAGTGCTTCTCGCGTTTCTGTTTCTTCTTCTCTTCTGATTTCTTTCTTCACCAACCACAAATACCTTTTTCGTTATTCACAAAATAAAAATATTGAAGACTTGACAAAACATTCACCTGTTTTCTTAAGTTTTATTTTTATTTAAAACACGTAAAAAAAAACCAAAAAAAAAGTCAAAAAATTTTTAAAAACTCCTTATCAATCAGGAAAGAAACTAATAAATAAAAAAAACTTTTTATTTCTTCTTTTTTGATTTGTTCTTCATTTGTCTCGCTTTTCTGTCGTGTAGATAAATAAGAAATCAAGGACTTCGTTCAACTGCCAGCAACAACCACAACAATCAATTCAAAAAACTAGATCCTAACACTCACCCGGAAACCAATAAAGACAATGTCCACTGACGCCTCTGTTACTGCTGCCGAAAAGGCCCTCGAGAAGCTCAATCTCGAAAACAAGGAAGAGGTCAAGGAAGAAACTCCCGCTACTGAATCCAAGGAAGAAGCTCCTGCTGCCGAAGCTGAAGCTGCTCCTGCTGCCGAGGCTGCTGAGCCCGAAGAAGAGGTTGACGAGGCTGCTGCTAACGCTGCTGCCGCTGCCAACTCTGCTTCTCTCTATGTTGGTGAGCTCGATCCTTCCATCACCGAGGCCATGCTCTTTGAAGTTTTTAACCAGATCGGACCTGTGGCCTCGATCCGTGTCTGTCGTGATGCTGTCACCAGACGTTCTCTCGGTTATGCCTACATTAACTACCATAATACCCAAGATGGTCAACGTGCTCTTGAGGAGTTGAACTACGCTCCTATCAAGGGCCGTGCTTGTCGTATTATGTGGTCTCAAAGAGATCCCTCTCTCCGTCGTACTGGTGCTGGTAACATTTTCATCAAGAACTTGGACCCTGCTATTGACAACAAGGCTCTTCATGATACCTTCTCTGCCTTTGGCAACATCTTGTCTTGTAAGATTGCAACTGATGACCACGGAATATCCAAGGGATATGGTTTTGTCCACTATGAAGATGTCGAATCTGCCGAGTCTGCCATCAAGCACGTTGATGGCATGCTTTTGAACGACAAGAAGGTGTTTGTTGGCAGACACATTGCCAAGCAAGACCGTCAATCCAAGGCCGAACAGCTCCGCGCTAACTTCACCAATATCTATGTTAAGAATTTGGATCTTGATACTACCCAGGAAAAGTTTGAGGAGCTTTTCCTTCAATATGGCCCCATCACCTCTGCTTCTTTGGCAGTTGACGCTGAAGGTAAGTCTCGTGGTTTCGGGTTTGTCAACTATGAGACTCACGAAGCTGCTTCTAAGGCTGTTGACGAGCTCAACGACTCTGACACTCCTTCTGGTAAGAAGTTGTACGTCGGACGTGCCCAAAAGAAGTATGAACGTGAAGAGGAACTCAAGAAGCAGTATGAAGCTGCTCGTCTTGAAAAAATCAACAAATATCAAGGTGTCAACTTGTACATTAAGAACCTTGACGATTCTGTTGACGATGATAAGTTGCGTGAAGTCTTCTCTGTCCATGGTACCATCACGTCTGCCAAGGTCATGACCGACGAGAATGGCAAATCCAAGGGTTTCGGTTTTGTCTGTTTCTCTTCTACTGAAGAAGCTACCAAGGCCGTTGCTGAAATGAACCAATACATGTTGGCTGGTAAACCACTTTACGTTGCTCTTGCCCAACGTAAAGATGTTCGTCGTTCTCAATTGCAGCAGCAAATCCAAGCTAAGAACCAGTTGCGCCTTCAACAGCAGGCTGCTGTTGCCGGTGGATTGCCCGGACAGTATATCCCCAACCCTCTTTTCTACGGACCTGGAGCTCAACAGCCTGGTGCTTTCATTCCTCCTGTTCCTCGTGGAGTCCCCTTCCCCGGTAATACTCCTCCACACTTACTTGTTGGTCCTCGTGGCGCCAACGGCCAAGTTATCCCCCCTCCTCAAGGACAATGGGCCGGTGCTGCTGGTGGCCGTGGTGGTCCCAACGGTCAACCTATTGTTCCTGGCTATGGTATGCCCCCTATTTATAATGGTGCGTATCCTGGTGGTCCCCAGGGTCAACCTGGTCCCCAGGGTAATAGACCTTATTACCCCGGTGGTCGCGGTCCCAGAAACAACAACCACCGTGGAGGTCCTATCCCCCCACAAGGGATTCCCCCACAGGGAATCCCTCCACAGGGAATTCCTCCCAAGGAAGGTGAGGCTCCTTCTCTCGCTGCCGTTATTGCCTCTGTCCCTGAAGAAGCCCAAAAGCAAATCATTGGTGAAGCTCTTTACCCCAAGATCATTTCTCAAGAGGGTATCCAGGACCCCGAGCTTGCGGGTAAGATTACTGGCATGTTGTTAGACATGGACAATGCTGAACTGGTCGCTCTTGCTGAAGATGACGCCTCGCTCAAGACCCGTGTTGAAGAGGCTCTCTCAGCCTACAAAAAGTACCTCGAGTCTCAAAGGGAGGGCGGTGAAGAAGCCGCTGCTGCCGACGAGAACTCTGCTTAGATAAAAGAGGTTCTGGGTGACTACTGCTGTTTACTTCGTTAAAGTTTTATATTGTGTGTTGTTGTTGTGTTTCTTGTATGTATTTGGTGTATGGTCATCGTTATGTTGAATGTTCGTGTATTATTGTATAATGCAATTGTGAAACGACTTCGTCGCTGGCGCCTGCCAGATCAATACCTGCTTCTTGGACACTTGTCGTCACCGGCAGCTGGGCTCCGCCTGTAGCTCCGCTTCGCAGAGAATATATGTTACACCCTCTGCGAAGCGAAGCAGCGGGTCCGGACGGATCCCAGCCGCCAGAGGCAGCAGCGAGTAGCAGATGTATGTACAAAATGCATTATTAGAAGAAAAGCGAAGTGGAGAGCAGTTAATCTTTTTTGTTAGATGACGGCGACTGCTCGGCTTGTTCTCGAAGCAGTTCTTCCTGAGCTCGCAGCGCCTTTTCTCGTAGTTCCGCATATCGCTTTTCGGCTTCAGGCTTGAGTTTCAATGGCTGGGTGGGGCGGAAACGAACGTTGAATTTGCGTTCTATTGGTTTGCCGTTTTCATTCACCTCGTTTGGATCATCTAGGCGCTGGATGATCTGGTAGTCCGAGAACATGTATAGAGAGCCTGCTCCTCCTAGAATGCATCCTAAAAAGATAGCAATGGCTCTTCCAGTTGCTGTGGGGTCGCGCACCATCGTTACAACACTATATTTGTGTATAGTGTGATGCAAAAAAAGAGCTAATCTTAGTTATAAGCGAATATGAGATCAAAGACAGGTCGTGAAACGCAGGGGGTGGTGTTCTGAGATCTGGAGGTCGTAAATATTTCTCACCCTAAATATTCTTTTAAATATCATAGATATGCCCTATACGGAGTGTACAATCTATACGCCGCCGTGCCGCTCCTAGTGGTTGTGCTGCGCTGCGCACAGCAGTCAGTGGCAGCAGCACTATAGTAGCGCCATCTTTAATTTCCATCCTTCCCAATTGTTTTCTCCACATCCAAACAAGCGATAGGTGAGACATAAGTTGCCGAATTTTGTGATTCTTTCGTTCCGATATAATTTTATTTCCCGCTTGTTGAGACTTTCCGTACGGCAATTATGTCTTCTGCATTACCAAAGAGAATTATCAAGGTGAGTAGCGATGGAGATGGTTCGCTCTGGCTCATACTCCGGCATCTGAGCTTCTCTGTCCAGAGCCATAGATCGCTTCGCTCACTCGTAAAGAGATCCCAACCGTGTAGATGTGAATGAGGATGAGCGAAGAAAGCTAAGGGCCTGTTCAGAGTTCCAGCATGTAGTACCCTCTTCCCGTGACTGATTGATGGATCAAGTAGGATGGCCGCACAGGGGAAGGAAGGAATAAACACCGCGAAGAGCACAAGTAGCACGCTCGTTGTAGAACGACAATGCTCTCAGATATGAGCGTATGGTTTCATAGTTACATGGTGTTTTTCTGCTAATGGTTATAACTACTAGGTAAACTAACATATGCCTCCAGGAGACCGAAAGGCTCATGACCGATCCGGTCGCCGGTATCTCTGCTAAACCTCATGACGACAACTTACGGTATTTTGATGTCACTGTGGATGGACCCAGCCAAAGTCCCTATGAAGGAGGCCGATTCAATTTGGAGTTATTTCTTCCTGAAGACTACCCAAGTAAGTAGTGGACGACGACCGAGATGCTGCTAGCTCCAGTGTATGACCCACAGTCCTAGTGAATCTGTGAATCTGCGAAATTTTGCCCAGCGGTCGAACGCTTCCGCGCGGGGCACAATGAGATCGATTATCTAACATACTTTACAGTGGAGGCACCCAAGATCAGGTTTCTGACGAAAATTTATCACCCTAATATTGACCGTTTAGGCCGTATTTGTCTCGATGTTCTAAAATGTAAGTCGTCTCCCTTTTCTTCCTTCTAATAACCACTTCTAACAAGCCGCTTTGTAGCTAACTGGTCGCCTGCTCTTCAAATCCGCACGATCCTGCTCTCGATCCAAGCCTTGCTAGGAGCCCCCAATCCTGATGATCCACTTGCCAACGACGTTGCACAGAACTGGAAAGAGGATGAGCCAAAAGCAATTGCCACCGCCAAAGAATGGACCCGTAAATACGCTTCCGCTCAAGAGTAATTCAAAGTGCATTTCCCCCCAATCTTTCAATTCTCCTTCGTTGTTTTGCTATTTATGCTGGAATATAACTGTTGTATTACTTATGTGCCTTTTTCTGCCTCCAGACCCGTTGTTCCGCTTCGGGCGGAGGGCTTGAGGCAAAAAAGCGGAAGGTAACGGGTCTGGGCAGAGCCCAGCCGTCAGAAGCAAGACAAGTAGAGCAGACTCTAGTCAATTAACTATTCAGAGGTGAGTTCCATAATGGTGTTGACGATATCGAGATCGTTGGCACGGAGTCCGGCAATTGCCTTTGCTCTAGTGGTGTTGGCTTGTTCTTGGACAATGCGGATATCGTCCTCACTGATCCCAGTGGTATCGAGGTCCTCGTCTTCAGGCTCGGGCTCGGCGGCTTTCTTTTCTTTCAAAGAAACATCTTTAACAGCAGCGGCTAAGTCGGCCTGGATGGCAGCAGGGTCCTTGGAACCTGGGGCAGGAGCGGCGGCGGCATCAGCACCGGGAGCTCCACCTTGAGAAGCGATCTGGGCGAGCTGAGAAGCCAAATTGGCTGACTGGTTGTCGACTTTGGCCTCGCCAAAGACAATGTAGGTGCCAGAAGAGGGGTTCTTATAGACTTCGGGGTTCTCAATAATGAAAACAGCATTACGGGTCCTCTTAAGAACAACACGGTTGACACCTTCGATCTTTTTCAATCCGAGCTTGAGGATGAGCTTTCTGGCCTTTTTCTCTCCACGGGGGAGAAGAGTGACAGCAGCTCCACTGGCAACTTCGTCGTCATGATCATGGTCGTGGTTGTGATCGTGATCATGATTATGCTCATGAACGTGTTCCTCAGGAACATCGTCAATAATTTCTTGGATTCGGGGTTCTTCAACAGACATTTTTGCTTTTGTTATGGAGTTTGATGTAAAAAGTGAAAATATAAGGTCACTCTCACTTAGTCTGTACGCTGTATTCTTATTGCTTCTCTTCCTGGCTTATGTTTTTACTGGGCTTGAATTTTTCAGTCTCATATTTACGCCATGCATTCTCAAGCTTACTGTCAGACATAAAGAGGTATACGGCTGTTCGTTCCCCACAGACTTTTCTATTCAGCCTTTCATAATGGGGCTCTAGAAGTACGTTTAATGATTTAAAACAGTGTCTGTCATAGATATAGAATGATTTGCTATGTCGCACATTGTCTTTCCTGTTAATTGGTAGCGAGAGCCGCAGAAGAGCCGATACCGTCGGGTCGCGAGAATGTACTTATATGTGTAATATAGCATAGACATATGTATAATCACAACTAGCTACTCAACAAAAGGCATGAAGAACACTTGATCTTTTGGATGCCATTTAGGTGCAATTGGGTAGTCCTGGAGGCAGATGAGACCACTGCTTTGCAATTGAGAAATTCGTCAGCGAATTAACATATATTCATAGTGCACAATTTAGGGTAAAATACATCAATCAGCTCTTCAATAACTGTTCTTCTGATGTCTTTCAGTTGTGCGCATGTCTCCGTTGCACGAATCTCCGCGAAGCGGAGCTACGGGTCTGGGCAGAGCCCAGCCGCCGGAGGCGGACGGAGTCCGTCAAGGTTGGCCAGAAATCCACGATCGAAGAAGTCCGCCAGTGGTGTTCACCAGATTCTTCACGTGTATTTCAATGCAACAGTTTGATCTACGCTTCAAAAAAATATATGTTATCATGCAGGATAAATATCATCCACCCTTTCTTCGTTGAACGGTCAGGTAAGTGAGGAGTAGTAGGTAATAGACGAGGAGGATATTCACAGTTCGACCGCCTGATTGACCAGTTATTCTATCATCAATCTCCTCTCTTTATCTGTCGCTTCATATGTCTTGGTTACTTTGAAGCTCAAAATCAAGTATATATGCTTGTTTCCAGGAACCGGCCAATCACAATAGGCTTATTAAATTCCGTATGCCACGGCGACATCCCTTCCTGTTTACTTTTTCCTAGTAACGTTACATGTTGTTTTGATGCCGTTCATATGATAATTCTCTCTATACGTACCGGCCTCCACGTGTGAGGGGTGAAGCACACTGTCAATGGACATTGGGGTATGTTGTTTGTTTTAGACAGAGTCCAAATAGTGTTCCGGTGTTTGTATGCCCTCCTAAACCGAACTCGATGCTTTATCAATGCTTTATTATCAATTAAATAAAGTTTGGCATACCTGTTAATTGACTGTTAATTGACTGTAATTTGTAGATGAAGATCATTCCACACGTGCTCGGCACCTCCAGCCGATATGGCCTTCTTCTCTAGTAACATCGCGAAACAGTGTTCTAAAAAACCGTTTGAAGATCTGCCAGGTACATATAGTAGCTTAACACGTTTTGTACAGTTTGCTCAGGACTAGGACTTGCTTTCTACGAAAACTGAGCGGGGCTTATATAAATGGGCAGGCTTACCCGTGAATTATATTGTATACCGTAAAAGCTCCCTTTTTAAGAAGAGAGATGAAGTTCTTCTCTACTGTTGCCGCTTCAGTCGGTTTGGCCAGTATTGTTGCTGCTGGGTCAAGACCTAAATTCAGTACTATCCAGCCTTCAAACGCTGAAATCACTGCTGCTGCCGCTACTGCCGCTACCAATAGCTATAAAGGCGCCAAGTATGTTCCTGGTCGTGTTTATGACCGAATTGTCCATATCTGGCTTGAAAACACCGATTATGACAAGGCAGTTGGTGAATCTCACCTTTCTGAACTCACCAAGGAAGGTATTCTCCTCACAAACTACTTTGCTTTGACACATACCTCAGAACCTAACTATATGGCTTCTGCTGGTGGTGACTACTTTGGATTGGGCGATGACAACTTTGAAAGACTTCCTCAAAACGTTTCTACCATTGTTGATTTGTTAGAATCAAAGAACATTACTTGGGCTGAATATCAAGAAGATATGCCTTACACTGGTTATGCTGGCTACCAATTCCTCAACCAAAAGACTGGTGCTAATGACTATGTCCGTAAACATAACCCTCTTATATTTTACGACTCTGTCTACCTCAACCCCAATCGTTTGGCCAACATTAAGAACACTACTGAGTTCTACACTGATTTGAATGCCAAGGCTCTTCCTCAATGGTCGTTCGTTACCCCCAACATGACTAGTGATGGTCATGATTCTAACATTGTTACTGCTGGCACTTGGTCTTATAACTTCTTGAAGCCGTTGCTTGCTAACGAGTATTTTACCAAGAACACTTTGGTTGTTCTTACTTTTGATGAGAACGAGACTTATCCCGATAAGAACCAGGTCTATGCCGTTCTTCTTGGTGATATCCCGGAGAATCTCAAGGGTACTCAGGATGCCACTTTCTACGACCACTACTCTTTACTTTCCTCTGTTCAAGCCAACTGGGGCTTGCCTTCTCTTGGCAGAGGTGACTGTGGTGCCAACGTGTTTGAAATCATTGCCCGAAAGACCGGCTACAGAAACAAGTGGGTCGATACCACTAACCTCTATAACAATGAGTCTGCTCCTGGTTACCTTGTTGATTCTTCTATTCCTATTCCTACTCCTTCCCACTGTGCCAACCCTGCCGGTGGTATTCCCGAGCCTATCTGGCCCGCGCCTATTGGATGGAAATGTCATCAACAGTTCCCTCAACAGTGGCCCAAGCCTTTCGGATGGCCTTTTTAGATAGATCCACTCTGTGTAGTTTTACATGACCCACTTCGATTTGTGTCTCTCCTCTTGGGCTGCCTCCGGCGGCTGGGCTCTGCCCAGACCCGTGGTGCTCGCTTCGCGAGCGTATCGGGGTGACTATTCATCATGCTACGGGTCTGAGCTTCGCGAGCTTATTCAGGGGTAATAACGTTTACCTAATGCGGGTGGCGGACAGGTGCATATAGCGGAGCTTTGGGCCCACTACTGTCGTTGGGTCTCGGAATTCAAAGGTGAAACAGCGTATACAGAGCGAAATAGAGTGGGTCATTCGCTGGCGATGGCTATAGTAGATTAAAAGATCATTGGTAATGTTAATTGTTAATTAAATAAAGTATTGACAAAGTCTAAAGACCTCCTTTCCTATACTGCCGTGTTCTTTTTAACTTTATGATAATGAAATAACAAACACATAGTGGTTGGGACCCGATAGAAAGACGAGCCGACCAGGTCAAACTCCACGCAGTGGAGTTTCTACGGGTTTGGGCAGAGCCCAGCCGCCGGAGGCAAAGCGACCGACCGACTCAGGGCCCAGCAGATAACTCCACGGTGGCAATTCTGAACTGCAACTGCAACCGTATCCATTACCGCTACCGCACCGTAACCGGATCCGCATCCCGCCTATACGACCGTTACCGTAGGCCCAGATAAACTAAATAGGAGTGTTACCTTGGGATAGAATTACCCAGTTAGTTAGTTGTACGAAAACGAAAACGGCCGACGTCAGTCTAGAATAGAAAAAAACTGGATGAGCGTTTCTGCTTAATCTAAGACAGATGAGCATTTCGATTTTCTAGTTTGGTCGCTTCAAGAAGTCAGGTCAGGCTAGGGTTGAAAAACTGATGTGAAAAAGGTGAAAAAAGATGTAGTGGCACGGCGTTGGCCTAAAGTAGTAAAGGAAAGGAAGACAGCTTCAGGTAATCACAAGAGCATTAGTAGGAATAGTAGTTGGAAGGATGGGGGTGTGTTTAGTAGTAGGAGTGAGAGTGGGAGTGGGAGTCGGAAAAGGGTAGATCTGGGATAGTTGGAGCAGGAACAGGAGTCCGAGTAGTAGTAGGAGTGTGATAGCCAGGGTAGAAATAGAAGTCGGAGTAGAAATCGGCAAAGTAGCAGTCTCAGCAGGAGTAGTAAGAGACAGCCATGTTCATTTACTCTGTAACCAGACTGTTGCAACAGGTACAAACGAAGATTACGAAGAAGAGGGGTAGAGATAGGAGAAGCACATCAGAGGCACAGGAGAAGCTCAGGAGAAGCTCAGGGGGAGGCATAGTGGATGAGACCAGTAGTAGTTGAAACGGCGCCAGCAGTGTGATTAGGAGTCTCTCAACTGATATGTCGTTTTCACCGTTGAAGCCAAGCCTGTTTGAATATCACTATGCGCACAGCATCAGGCGGGTACAAATTGCAGATTGCACCTTTACGTTCGTTTTGCATTTTCTTTTCGTTTTCCTTTTGCCTCGTAGGTAGCAGATGAGGGTGGACTTGTAATAGTGGTGGTGAGCTTATGAACCGGGAATATATTAGCAACTTTCCTCACGATTATTAATTGTGATATTCTGTTAATATATCGAGTCCGGACGGCTCAATTATGCAACCTGCCTCGTTCTACATTGCATAGCCATAGATCTGTATATTGGTTTCAGCCAAGACTATCACATCAATTGGTAGGTATCATCGCCATGAAACAGCAGCTGTCGCGCACTGCACTCAGCTGAGCAAGCTCGCTCGCTCTCGCCCCCGGTCTGCCTCCGGCGGCTGGGCTCTGCCCAGACCCGTTGTGCTCGCTTCGCGAGCTGCTTGGACCGTACACTCGGTGAGCTCACGGTCAACGGTCCGCTCTGTGTACGGTGCGGTCCGAGCAGCTCGCGAAGCGAGCACAACGGGTCTGGGCAGAGCCCAGCCGCCGGAGGCAG